>CAIGQW010034279.1:0-10674 GCA_903798125.1 Danio choprae
ACACTCATACACTACGGACAATTTAGTTTATTCAATTCACCTATACCCAAAAAGCCCACCCGAACACAGGGAGAACATGCAAACTCCACACCGAAATACCAACTTGCCCAGCCGGGACTCGAACCAGCAACATTCTTGCTGTGAGGCGACAGTGCTAATCACTGAGCCACCATACCACCTATTAAGAAACTAAATCCAAAAAAGTAAATGTAAAATATATATGTAAATTGTATATTCTTTCTTTCTTTGTACTCAAAAGACTCATTCATACTAACAAAGAGGGAGCAAATAGTTCTACATATTCTGGGTTTTCAGTGATAATTCTCAGTTGGGCCACTTTCCACCTTGCCACAGAAACATAACACTGACTCCATACACTGATTTTCGAGTAAAGGAAGCCGATACGTGACACCCTTAATGTAACAGATTAGCTGATATAACACTAATCAAGGGCCTTAATTATTTAATTCAAGTGCTTGCAATGATGTGGTGTTTAGGAGCCCTGGTAATATTGTGTTCTAGTTGCTGTGGTGTTGTGAAGGTGAAACTAAAGACCATGGAGTGGCCAGTATGGTTGCTAGGATACGGGCAGAGTTTCAGTTACATGCTAACAAGAAATTGCCCACTTCTTGTTACCCGTCACTAAGACACTTGCTCACACGCAAACAATCTCAGACACAACCACACACTCAGCCACACAGAGAACTAAAAAGTGGCTTGCTCAATCTGAAAAAGATATCTTTAAAACCCAGCAGTGTGTGTGTGTGTGTGTGTGTGTGTGTGTGTGTGTGTGTGTGTGTGTGTGTGTGTGTGTGTGTGGGTGCGTGTTTAGACAGGAATATAATCCCCGCGTGGTGCGGTCTGACAGGTCAAATAAGCAATAGAGATTGATGGTGCTGTTGTGCAGCGATTACCAGATATTGTTCACTTCAAAACTTTGCCAAATCCACAAATCTACATTTCACATAAATGTGGAAAAAGATTAGAGATGAGCCCAAATATCACACCCTCTTTGTGAGGCAAAACACACACATTCTTGCACACCAATGAGGCTTTCAAAAGTTTTCACAAGTTCAAAATCTCAGATATCAATAGAAAAAAAGCTTTGGAAACCATCTCAAATACTTGTCAAAACACATCATGAGTTGTTTAGACAAACATAAATCACTTATCAAATGGTAAAATTTGAAAAGTCAAAGGCCAAAACTATGTGGTCAGCTGATAAAAGAGGGCGTCTCATGAATCCCAAACACACACAGACACATGCAAGCATGCAGGTGTTTTTTCTTATAATTGTGGATGGCTCAGTGCCTGGCCTGGAGACTGTCTGTCTGAGATTGTCTCCTGAGTACTGCTCAGGTGAGTGTATATGTGTGTGTTTGCCAAAAGCCCTCTTCCATCCTCTTAATGGCTGGTTCAGACTACACAATATTTTTGTCTGTTACGATAATCAGGAAGATTATTTGATTTTGACCTCTAAATTCTTATTGGTAGTGGAAAAGAAAAAAAAGTTGCTTTCCAACTAAAAAGCTGCTTCCCAATCAAATGGCTTGGCACCTTTAACGATGTGTATGATGTCATTGAGAAAAATGTAACTGACTTCTGGAAAGCAGAACATAAAAAACAATGGCAACCAACTTGTTTTGTATCGACTGTCTTGTCATCAGATAAACATTAGGTGGGAGCACTGTTTCCATAGCTTCACAAACCTTTCCTCCATTGTATAATTGCACAAATGTCTCTCTTTTGTGTCAGGATGTTTGAAAGGTATAAACGGAGGAGCTTACTGGTCAATGTCGGAGATGTGTTGAAGCATCTGTTCCAACATTGCGCTAACAAAAATCAGTTTACCATGCATCTTCTTGGAAATGTATTTAAGTCTGTACACAGTCAGCATTATGTTTCTGAATACTGTACATCACATTCCTGATTGTGCATTTCTATTTCAGACTGATATGTTAATTACAATTGCTGTAGCAGAAGTGTTGTGTGTATGTTGTTGATTCAGTTATTAATTTACCAATCATTTAAAACTGTGCTTACTGCTTCAAAATTTCATACAATTAACAAAAATGATGATTGAAAGAAACGGCATCTACACTGTAAAAAATATCTGTTAATTAACAGGTTCCGTATTTTGTGGTTCACATGGTGTTTTCTGTTTATTTACGGCTGTGAGTTGCATTATGGAAGTTTTATCTTTGCTTGCAGATTAACACAGTGTCACGCACTCGCTAGGTAACATGAAGGCACGGTAACACAGGATTGGAACAAACACGGATTTATTTACAAACACTTACGAGGTACGGGCACTGGATGAGACAGGCCACGTAGACAGGACATAGAGGTTGACAATACAAAACCGGACAAGAAAGGGCACAAACAGAAGGGTATAAATACACGGGGATGATGATTAACTAAGGAGACACAGGGGATGAACACAGGTTAAGCTAATGAACACTGACGATGGAGGGAAACAGAACAAAGGGAGCACATGACAACAACAAAAGCACATGGACACGACAGAACACTGACACACAGTTACTTTTACTGGCATTTTAGTAGTTTGAGACAAGATATTTTTTAAGAAATAAAATCAGAATAATTACCGGCAGTTTATTACCAGGTTTTTGTATCGTAACATACAACACAACCACAGACAATATATCAATTCAATCTATTAAATATGTTAACAAGACTCAATTTTCAAACTTTTCAACTATTGGAGGAAAGATCTCATAATGCAATTCAAATTCATAAATAAGCAAAGAAAAAAAACCATGAATCCCCAAATGCGGAAAACAAAAATTGTTTATTTACAATTATTAAATTAAATACATTTTTGCAGTGTAGCCCAGTGGATTATTAAAACAGTATATTACAACAAAACATACATAAGCATTGAATAATTTTACAAACAAGGCATACTGTAGAAAGACACTGTAGAAAGCATACGTGTTTCTTCAGATTGCAAAATTAGCACTTCGATATTTTGAAATCTGCTAGTCTAATCTCTATGAATATGAGCACTTTTTTTTAATAAACTGGAAATTCCTGACATCGGAAATAACTGCAGGAATGTGCAGAGAGACTTCAGATTAGGGTTGCACGATATTGGAAAAATCAGACATTGCGATATTTAATTTTTCTGCAATAAATATTATTGTGTACTGTCGTAGCCAAATGTTTTGAGAATTACATAAATATTGGAAATTGGAAAAGTTGCTGCTTAAGTTTTTATAATAGCAATTTGCATATACTCCAGAATGTTATGAAGAGTGATCAGATGAAAGATCAGATGATAGTCCTTCTTTGCCATGAAAATTAACTTAATCCTGAAAAAACGCAGCAATGAAATGCAGTTTCCACTGCATTTTATTGCTGTTATTAAAGGACCTGCTGAGATTATTTCAGTAATCGTCTTGTTAACTCAGGTGAGAATGTTGACGAGCACAAGGCTGGAGATCATTATGTCAGGCTGATTGGGTTAGAATGGCAGACTTGACATGTTAAAAGGAGGGTGATGCTTGAAATCATTGTTCTTCCATTGTTAACCATGGTGACCTGCAAAGAAACGCGTGCAGCCATCATTGCATTGCATAAAAATGGCTTCACAGGCAAGGATATTGTGGCTAAATATTGTGTGCACCTAAATCAACAATTTATAGGATCATCAAGAACTTCAAGGAAAGAGGTTAATTCTTGTTAAGAAGGTTTCAGGGCGCCCAAGAAAGTCCAGCAAGCGCCAGGATCGTCTCCTAAAGAGGATTCAGCTAGGGGATCAGAGTGCCACCAGTGCAGAGCTTGCTCAGGAATGGCAGCAGGCAGGTGTGAGCGCATCTGCAAGCACAGTGAGGCGAAGACTTTTGGAAGATGGCCTGATTAATGCTTGATGGCCTCACAATTTTGCCCAAAAACACAGCCATGAATAAAGAATGGTACCAAAACACTCTTCAACAGCAACTTCTTCCAACAATCCAACAACAGTTTTGTCAAGAACAATGCATTTTCCAGCACGATGGAGCACCGTGCCATAAGGCAAAAGTGAAATCTAAGTGGCTCGGGGACCAAAACGTTGAAATTTTTGGTCAATGGCCTGGAAACTCCCCAGATCGTAATCCCATTGAGAACTTGTGGTCAATCCTCAAGAGGGGGTTGAACAGACAAAAACCCACTAATTCTGACAAACTCCAAGAAGTGATTATGAAAGAATGGGTTGCTATCAATCAGGGTTTGGTTTATCAATTTACCCAGAAGTTAATTGATAGCATACCCATTCGAATTGCAGAGGTCCTGAAAAAGAAGGGCCAACACTGCAAATACTGACTCTTTGCATAAATGTCATGTAATTGTCAATAAAAAACTTTGAAACGTATGAAGTGCTTGTAATTATATTTCAGTACATCACAGAAAGAACTGAAACAAAGATCTAAAAGCAGTTTAGCAGCAAACTTTAGCCACAACTGTATACAATTTTTACCAGAAGACTTGACAACTGCTATTTGGAAAGAATTTATTAAATTAGACTGATTGAGATAATTCTGAAGGAAAGTGCATAAAATGTAATAAACAAATTACAAAATTACAAAAGCATAGATAAATACAAAAGAGCAAAGACAAAATTGTGATTAAATAGTGTTTTATGGTTTCAGGGTAGTCAAATAGTATTTATAATTTGAATAATTGATGTAAAATAACACTGCAAAAGTCTTTACTGTATAAATAATTCAATAAAATTATTCTTTATTAAAGTTACAACGGGTAAAACTCCTTGTGCCTGAATACTTTGAATTCTGTCAACATATGCAAATGATAAAATTTCACTCTATTATTATTAAACTCTGCAATAACTACACAATTCTCATGTTTTTTTAACTGTTTCTCCTGGTGAACTATAAATATTACTCAATGTTGCATATCCTGCGATGTGACTGTTGCGGATGTGCACATTTCGATGTCGATGCTGAAACAATATATTGTGCAGCCCTACTTCAGATACAAGTACAAATAGATAAAACAGCATTCATGATGACAAAGCCATTACCTAAAATGTGACTTAAATGAGTTCAAAAATATATATTCTCTAATGTATTGTGCTATTGAATTACAATGTTTTGAATGTTCAGCTTTGCATCTGTATTAACTCTGCTTTCAACAGATAGAAATTTAACAAAATTAGCCAGAGGAGCTAAATGACGTTTGACCAACTAAGCACGTTACACATTTTTATGATATTACAATGTTGAAAAATATTTAGTTTTAAATCCAAATCCATATCGACGGTTTATTTTGCTAGCACATATTACGATTCCTTAGGTCAACAATTAATCTGTGCAAGTTAATCTTTAGCTTTATTATATGTGTTTTAAAATCAAGACAGAAGTCCAAATGAACCCTGAAACCGTTTGCAATTTCTCTCACCAATAAAAATAAAAATTAAAAAATTAAATTAATAAATAAATAAATAAATAAACAAATCTGCTTTATGTCAACACTATGTTCTTTAGAAAAAAAATACAAGCGGTTTGTGACATTTAATTTCAGATAACACTGATTAGACACCTGTCAGCTTATTTGTAATTTGTAAATTATGATATTACATTGTTGATTTTCCCATTTACTTTTGAGTCCTATCGATACAGAATATAAAAAAATACATAACTTAAAATGCATGTACTTAAGCTATTCTGTATCACAGGAATGCCAGTATATTCTGAATATCATTAAGCAAGAAACAACAACATCCCCACTACTAAATGAATACAAAAAATACAAACCAGACAGAGAGAGAGAGTATGTGTGTGAATGTATGAATGTGAATGAGTTTATTCAAACAGCCTGCAGGTAAAAATAATAATCTAAGTGAATTTCCTGAAATGTTTGTTGGAGTTATATTTGCATGAGAGAACACAGAGGAATGTGAACGAAGAATGATTTTGATGTTAGTATAGGTTTTTTTCTTGTATTGCATAAGATGGTCATTTTAAGGCTGTAAATCAATAATAATAATTATTATATGATAAGTGTGGGCCTCACGGTGGCGCAATGGATAGCACGTTCACCTCACAGCAAGAAGGTCGCTGGTTCGAGCCTCGGCTGGGTCAGTTGGCATTTCTGTGTGGAGTTTGCATGTTCTCCCCATGTTGGCGTGGGTTTCCTCCGGGTGCTCTGGTTTCCCCCACAAGTCCAAAGACATGCGGTATAGGTGAATTGGATAAGCTAAATTGTCCGTAGTGTATGAGTGTGAATGGGTGTGTATGGATGTTTCCCAGAGATGGGGTTGCAGCTGGAAGGGCATCCGGTGCGTAAAACATATGCTGGATAAGCATATGCTGGATAACCCCAGATTAATGAAGGGACTAAGCCGAAATGAAAATGAATGAATGATATATGATAAGTCAATTAACAGGCTCCAATTGTCAATGTTTGTTGAAGCCAACTGAAGATACAAAATTTGACTAAATTGATCACACTGAAATAACATTTAGTATAGTACTATACACTCTCAGAAAAAAAGATACAAGAGTTTTCACTGGGGTGGTACCTTTTCAAAAAGTACACATTTGTACCTAAAGAGTCCATATTGGTACCTCAGTGTGTATATATTAGTTTCTAAATATTTAAAGAGGTACACTTTTGTACTTGGTAGGTACTAATATATACAAGCTGACAGCTTGTTGAAATTAGTGAACTGTGTGCAACAGATTTAGCCATTACCTGTTGCTTCTTGCTTAAATATTCTGATTTGCATATTTTTAGACAGCACAGTAATGGCAGCTTCATGGATAATTGACTTATTCTAGTCAAAGCTGTCATGCGAAATAACGTTTTTCTAATGGTCAAAGAGTCCAATGAAAATATTACTTCTGATCTTCTGATGACTTGTGAAGCATGCACATAAACACAACAACAACAACACACACACACACACACACACACACACACACACGCACACGCACCGACATACATGTACACACATGTCTAGAAGCTTGAGGTTTTTCCATTATGAGTCACTGTCACTAAGGCAACTGGCTATAAACTCTTTTCCTGTCTTCATTAAAATCTGATTATGAATGAAATGAAATTCCCCTGCCATACACAACCATGCATGCACACACATATACACTCACACCTAATAACGCTATACTTCAACAGACAGGCAACACTTCACTCCATTGTATCCGTCTTTAATTTCAAAACTGTTCCCACCAACTCGTGTGAACAGACAAGGCTTAGTAAGTGTGTGTGTGAGTGTGTGTTGTGTGCCTGAATGTGTGTGTGTCTTGCGAGCTGAGAGGACTGGGGTTAAGCGTCCACTCCGCAGACAAAAGCCAAACTCTCTACAGCACTGTGACCTAGGAAACGCCGAGCTCGGTAAACACACACACGCAGACACACACTCTGAGATGGCAAAGAGTTTGGCTTGTCTAGAGTTTGGTGTGCGGATTAAGCAAAAAAACCACTATGATTTTTCACCCCGAAAACTCGTGGCACATTTCTCAAGAAAACCACAGAGTCAAAGCCATATTTAAAATCAGCTAAGCGTGTGTGAACCCAAAGCCACTGCTAACAGACATGACAGGAATATGAAGACATCTGCTGGCATATGCACATATTTGACCTCTTGACACTTTTTTCTATCTATTTAAGTTTCTTATGAAGTATCTTCTCACAAAGCTGTTCTCATAACAGAACAACAGTCTTCCCAGAATCGTCATAATGTTTTGGTTTAGCCTGCAGGTGGCCTGATAAATGTTGTGTGCTACTATTTCAAAAATAACTTCAAAACATAACAGAATTACAAATGCAAGTATTTTTCAGACTCAGAAGTTTACACTACTGGTTAAGCCCATGCAGTTTGTCAGGGATGGAAAATAGATGTAAAAACAAATACTTCTAATACTGCTGCAGAGATATCAAAGTTTTAATCGTAAATGGAATCGACCTAAAATGGCTTAAACTTATTTGTCTTTTTCTGTACATTAAATTTGGATAAAAGATGGTACACAATAACAGTCAATTAACTTTTTTCCAAAACAACAGAATGAGTTTCTTCAGAATAATCATGAAAGATTAAGATCATACAATGTCCGGATTTGCATGAGGGAGAGTGAACTACGAGAGAATGTTCATTTTTGTATTATCTAATATCTCAAAACATTAATTTCATCATCATGTCTGTCTTCATTTACATACATATAACTATTGATCAAAGTCTGTCCTCATTATTCAAAATAGATGCACAAACAACTTACAATTACTATTGTAAATCATTTAATTAGACTTAATAACCAGTGACAGGATCAATGCAAGCCACACACAGACGTCACAACGGGAGAAATTCCTTCGGTGGTCAGAAACACCCACAAACAGCACTAATGGTTACTGGATGAGGGATGATGGCTACAGGACATGACAACAGTAACCGTAGCAACTAAGGGCATTCGCGCCAATAGATATGTTCGTACAAGCTTGATTCAGCTCCAAAGAAAAGTAATGGCTGCCTTACTCAAATCAGCATATAAACAAATGATAAGATGAGACACCACAGGCAAACTCACATTTTTTATTATTATTATTATTATTATTATTATTATTTTTATTATTATTACTACACTGGTTCATTTTGCTTCTGTGCCATTTATTCTTTCAGAACTCTGGAAAGAAAACTTCTAAAATACACACTTAAGTGTTTATCTTATAATAATTTCTCTACATGTATTTGCAGATATGTATTACAGCATTCAATTAAAGTACACGTGAATGTATTTGACATTTTATTATTCACTCAGAAACTTAACACATACTGTACTTACTTTTCCATTTTATTACTCTTTATACTCTTAAGCCTTTAGAGTTTATACTATATCTGGTTTATTACATATTATACTATATCTGGGTTATTACATTTTATTTGTAATAACTTACGATTAATTACGATTAATTAATTAATTAATCCGGGGTCGCCACAGCGGAATGAACCGCCAACTTATCCAGCATATGTTTTACGCAGCGGATGCCCTTCCAGCTGCAACCCATCTCTGGGAAACATCCATATACACCCATTCACACTCATACACTACGGACAATTTTAGCTTACCCAATTCACCTGTACCGCATGTCTTTGGACTTGTGGGGGAAACCGGAGCACCCGGAGGAAACCCACGCCAACACAGGGAGAACATGCAAACTCCACACAGAAACGCCAACTGACCCAGCCGAGGCTCAAACCAGCGATCAGCGACCTTCTTGCTGTGAGGCGAACGTGCTACCCACTGCGCCACTGTGAGGCAAATATTTTTTATATATATTTAAATTCATTTATATATTTACATATTAAAATTAATACAAAACAATTGTACTGTGAAGTATAGGGAAACCTATTAGTTACACTTTTAACGCTGTTCACCTGTGGTGTCTTAAATATTTTAAAATATCTTATATATCCATAGTCTCTCTCCTTTTCTGTGTTTTTTTTTCAGTTTGTCCTTTTTATTGGTGCTTCAGTCTTATTTTCAAACTACTGTTGGGTTTTACAGAGTTCTTAATGGACTCTCAAAAGTCTGACCAATCTCCCCCTCTCTCTCCCTCTTTCTCTGCCTTCACGTCTCCTCTTTTCATTTTCTTTCTCTCTCTTTCAAGTCCCTTTCTTCTCTCTTTCCCACTTTCTCTCTATCCAAACATACACAGCTGTGACCGACCTGCTGTCCGTGAGAAATGTTATCTGAACGTTCTCTCCAACATAACCAATGTTATTCAAAGGTTTTCAAACAGGCCCGGCCTCAGAGGAGACAAAAGGCAGAAATACTTCAGCCACTACTGTGGCAGCGGCCGTATGTGTGTAACCATAACTCATATTCACACAGACACATACACAAACATATACTCTCTCTCTCACACACACACACATACAGCAGAAGCTGGGGTCACTAGGGCACCCAGCAAGATGAACAAAACAAGCTCTAGAAGGTTCTGTCACCCGCTACCAGACCATCCCCCTCCAAAAAAAATAAAAAAAATCACACACCATCCAGACACATTAACGTCAAACCTGATCAGAGGAGCAGAGGGAGAGGATGCATGAAAGAAAGAAAGAAAGAAAGAAAGAAAGAAAGAAAGAAAGAAAGAAAGAAAAAGCAGCATAAAAAATGTAAGGGATGAGAGAACAGGAAAAGGAGCAAAATAAAGCAAAATGAGATAGACAGAGTGATGAAAGAGGCAGGCAGATAAAAGCTGCACATGTTAGCCACAGATGTAGACGAGCAGAGATAATCTAATGAGGACTGAACACTGTGTGTGTGTGTGTGTGTGTGTGTGTGTGTGTGTGTGTGTGTGTGTGTCAAATCAGATAATACTATCAGAAAGTACTATGCACTAGGAGTCCTTCCTCTTTCCCCCTCATTTTCTTTTTTCCTCACACACCTGCTACCATCTTGAGTTGAAACTGAGTTGACAGACAGAACAAAACAAATCCTTCCTAAGAACCATAAAAACTAATTTGTGCCTGCTCACATAATTTTCATTGATGTCTATTGTTTTTTTATATATCCCTCACACAAACCAGTGGCCCATAACGTTGGCAAAACTTGAGCCCTACACACACACACACACACACACACACACACATACACACACACACACACACACACACACACACACACACACACACACACA
>CAIGQW010034280.1:0-13574 GCA_903798125.1 Danio choprae
CTATAGCTTGAATATGACCAAAGCACTACTAAAGATGCTCTACAGCTTCTATAATAACAGTGTTCAGTCTCAAACACTGGGCCCAGACAGAGGTCAAAGTTCAACTGGTACTGTAGTACTTGAGAGTGAATAATTTCACCAAACAACAAATCCTACAACATGACTTTAATTCACAAATATTTACTTTTTGTTAACATCTATGTAGGGCAGCACATTGGCTCAGTGGTTGCCTCATAGCAAGAAGGTCGCTGGATCGAGTCCCGGCTGGGTCAGTTAGCATTTCTGTGTGGAGTTTGCATGTTCTCCTCGTGTTGGCGTGGGTTTCTGCCAGGTGCTCCGGTTTCCCCAACAGTCCAAACACATGCTGAATAAACCGTAGTGTAGGAGTCTGTGTATTAATGTCAGAGTGTATGGTTGTTTTCCAGTTCTGGGTTGCGGCCGGAAGGACATCTGCTGTGTAAAACATATCCCAGTGTAGTTGGTGGTTCATTCTGCTGTGCATTGAAGCTGAGAATGTTCAAACACTTTAACATTTTGTTTGTCTTTTCTGAGAAAGGCATACATGTAGGATAGTTTACATTATTCACACAATGCAGTCATATTGTATAACTACTAACCTTGTTTTAACGTGTCTCGGACACATATTGTACTGGGAAAATGTCCACTGTGCTGTGAAACTGGCGAGCTGTGAAGAAAACAAGAGCAATTCTGTAAATACAAACCATTCCACCTTAATGTAACAGTAGCAAAACCAACAGCACCGGTGTGATCCTGACTGCCATCATATCAGTAATCTACAAATCCAGTTTCATTTGGCAAACTTTCCTAAACGCATTAAAAGCCCAAATCATTTCTGAACACATAAAACCTTTTTTTTATCACAGACTTGAACAGAGAAATATTTACAATAGTTTTACTGACCAGTGTAAATGTGTTTAGTTCATATAAATACAGTTAATAAATGCTTTGTTGCTTTTTGATGACATCATATTCTGTTTTTGAATAATATGGGAAACTGTGCAGTTTATCATAAGCGAGCTCTTGTGAATTCTCTGGTACTTACCAAGATGATTAAATATACTTTGTGTAGCACATTGTTGATTTGGGTCTTTATAAGGCATACTTTAAAAGCGAAGTCTTTTACCAAGTCTAATTTAAGAGGCAAAGATGGAGAAAACTTCCAAGAGGTTACACTGTATAAACTGCAGCTAAAACCATTTCTAATTAAGCAAATGCTCAGGGCCTTTAGTTTCTCCACTTAAACAGAGAAAGATATAAAAAAAGCATTTCCAAGGCAAGAAAGACTTGGACTCCATTTCCCGATAACATCTCTTAGTGCACTACCAATACAAAGTTATATCCTTAACTAAAGCTGTAGCATTTCTAGACATGTTCTCTGAACCATAACTTAAAGAACTTGCTTAAGCTATAACTCCTTATGTGTGATCTTGCATGGCTTTGTCCATGGTGTTAGTTCTGGACTGGTTCTCTTCACTCAATCCAGATCCTGCAAATGTAATGACCACTCCAGCACAATACACATTTGGTACATCATTTGTGCACATGCTTCTTTTAACATGTAGGTTACTGAACCTGCTTTAAATGACTGAGTGCATTTCATCTTCAAATAGATTCTTTTATCATTAGTTCTCAAGATATTTAAGCTGAATTATGAGTTACAAGATAAGATATTTGGTAATAAGGTCAGCATTTGCTGTGCAAGAAAGACTCGATGATCTCTCTCCTTAATCTCGACCCACAATCAAGAGTAGGTCGAGAGTAAGGAGAGACTGGATATGTCAAGTCCATCTTTTTACATACAACATTATGAAGCTATGACTTACAGAAGGTATGGTTCAATAAGGATGTTGCAGGACACATGTTAATGATACAACTTCAGGTATAACTTAGAAACAACATAATGTTAAGAAGTTTTCGGGAAGCGCAGCCATGGTTATTATTATACATATAACATTTGTTATTAAAAAGGTGAGAGGACAGTCCGCTGTTCTTAGTATGTGTTTTTATAGAGGTAAACCACCAGAGCAAACCTCTCTGTGAAAGATTCTGCACTACATCAGCAGCAGGAGATTTACACCCATTCACTGCATGAGCAGAAATCAAGAGTGTAAGTGTCAACTCTTAGTGTGAAGTATCCTTATATACAGTATAACAGCGCTGAAATTATACATTCTGTAGGCAGGGCAAGATTTAGTGTAGATTCTAATATACTGAAAATGTGTTTGGGTTGATGATTTCATGGCTCACTACTGCATGACATCAGCATAGTTGTTGTTTCCCTGCACAATGTTAATCAAATCCCCTATTCTATAGAGAAGAGAAAGAATAAAATGTTAATTTATGTGTCACCAACATCAACAGACTAATATGAATGCTAGGCTACCAGCTGTGCTAACCGCTTGACACAACTTTTGAAAGCATAATCTGCCGTTTCTAACACACGACTCCATGTAACGTGAAGCAGAAACACTAAATTGATTAAAATAATACAGTTAACGCCATGATTTCATCACAAAAAGGGGGGAAAGACTGTGGTCCTTACTTACTTGCTTCAATATGGACCCTCATCAGGTGAACTGTGCGTTGGAGTCTCGTTCATGACGTCATCGCCGTAGAGTTGGTGCGTGGTATTTGGACGCATCTGTTCTCAACAGAAGTGAATGTGAAGGATTGGCGTATCATATTCATGCAAAGGGAAACTGTAGAGTCATGTTGGGTGAGATCGGGTTGGGTTAACAGTCAGTGGCGTTCTAATAAAGAATGTGTTCGAGAAACGGTCGATGACGTTGAGAAACTAGTGTGACCTGCATTAAGTGTCTGACCATCGCTGACATTAGCGGTATGTAAAGATCTTTCTAAAAGTATCATTTTAGGTTATTGTTTAGCAAACATGAAATTTTAACATTTTTAATCAGAATAAGGTCGATATGAGTGTATGTCAATACGTAAACAAATTTGTGTACTACAATTCACATGCAGAAACAAAACAACAGCAATGTTTTTAGTTTGACTCAGTTTTAGCTAACTATGTGTAAACTAGCTACATGTACTACATCTCACTTTCTTATGTAGGCTAATTTCCTTCCTACATTTTTTGTCTGTCTTTAGTCTGCATAATGTCTTTCCTGGTAAGATATTTTTCCAAACTGTTCTAATCTTTTTTTATTTTTAATAATTTAATATTTGTAAGTAATTGAATAATCAGAATCAGAATGGGTTTTATTGCCGCGTGTGCTTACACACACAAGGAATTAGTTTTGGCTACAGAAGCTTCCAGTGTACATAAAGTGACAACACGAAATAAATATGAAAAAGACGACAAACATTAAACAGAGACGCAATCAGTCAAAAAGCTCTGGATGATGAATTGTATGTACAGATTTGTTATAAATATACAAGTTATAAGGTGCTGTGTACAACTGTGTAGAGAAAGTATTGCACTGTAAATTGTTATAAGGTGCTGTGTACGAGTGCGTATGAGAAAGTATTGTACGTTTATTGCACAGTAGGGGAACATTGAACTGTTCATGAGGTAGATGGCCTGAGGAAAGAAACTTTTCCTGTGTCTGGCTGTTTTTGTGCTTGGTGCTCTGTAGCGCCGACCAGGCGGTAACAGTTCAAACAGGAAGTGCGCTGGGTGTGAGGGGTCCAGAGTGATTTTGTAAGCCCTTTAACTCACTCTGGAAGAGAGTATAATGTGTTCAATAAAACACTGATTACTAGTGATCATCACCCCATAATGATGAAAGCTGGAATAAATCTGGAGGAATCAGGAGGAATAGAGAAAGGGAATTTGAATAAAGCAGATTGGGAAACGTCTCAAACTATGAACACAATTAAAGATGATGAACTGATGAAGGAGAACAGAGCTGAGGTGATGAGCTCAATAAAACACAGGTGTCAATAATTATACAATCAGCAGAGAATATAAACACAGCAAAGCAGGAGTGCTGGAAAAATACTGCGGTACAAGAAGAAAGACACGATTAACAGACATCTGGGGGATGATTAACAGAATGACGGGCATTATAGGACATGATGAAACACCAGCATTAAACCAACATAAGAGAACAGCAGAGATGTCGACACAAGCACTAGTGAACATGAAGAGTTCTGACAATCTATCAATGGCAGCAGAACAAGAAAGGATGAAGACGAGCGATATATGAAGACAGATAAATGCAGCAGGGAATGATACTGACTTACCTTTAATATATTTGAATCAATGTAGTGTTTAATACAGGGAAAACGTATCTGGGAAAGATAAGATGTTATACAGTGTTCGCTCATATGACTTCTGCTGGGTCCATCAGCTCATGTAGGAGTTCAGGAGGATCAACAGCTGATCAGTTCCTGAAAGCAGCTCTAAATCGTATGAATAAATGGAGATTTCTCTTGGAACAATGAAGGACGGGCACTAATCACACGCAGCATTGATAATCACTGGCAGAAACATCTGTGACTCTTATAAATATTCAATATTCAATTAAAGTTAAACGATGACTAGTAAAAACAGGACAGAAGAAGTGAGATTTATAATATTATCACTTCAGGACACACAAGACTCAATAATACATTATTCATTATGAGTAAGTGAATACAGATGAATGTTGCACATGTAAATGCAAAGGAAATCTACAGCATGATCTAATAAACTGTGAAAAACACAAGAATGTTTCCTTAAATGATGCAGGAACTGGAAGATCTCAGGTATTTTAGGAGCAGATCATTCTCAGGCAGTGAAAGCAGTCATTTTATTTTCAGACAAATATATATTGAGCTCCCTGATGTTACTCTGTCAGCAGCAGGTGGCGCGCTACACTGGTCTGCACTCAACATACAACCAGAAGAAGGAGAAGAGCTGTGTGGTGTATTTACTGCTCTGTATCTTATATTTTCTACTGCTTCAGGTAAAGTCACTCATGTAACCCCCCCTGCCTGCATGTCATTTGATTAAATGTGACCCCCCGCATGTCCCTAACTGCTCTGTTCAAAGTGTTTGTGGCGGATGAACTCATGATGTGACGCAGTGGAGATAAAATCTGTAATCAGGAGTCGCTGTTCAATAAATCAAAGTTCTCCAATATATCTCATATGTTCTTCAATATGAACACGTCTGCTGAATCCCAGCATTAAAACATCCTTTACAGCACCGCTCGACGCTGATCGCTTGATTTTAGTGTCTGCGCGTTCACGGGCGCGTGCATGAGCGACTAGGGCGTTCCCGAGTGAATATTTTACTGAACAGCGCCCCCTGCTCACAGTTTCCGGCACAACATAAACCTATAAACAAATCTATGACGCTTACAAACGAAAGTGAAAGTGTTAGTTGTTGTGTCGCTATTTTAAACAGGCAGAATCCATCATTTACCAACACGGAATAGCTTATTTAATGTCTTGACCAAACGTGTAAGTTTATGTGAATATGATGTATTCTTTCCAGCGTAAACAAACGGATGATGACTGTACGGTTCTTCAGTTGTTCACTCGTGATGGACTTCAGGGCTCCGTTCTTCGCGCCTCGCTTAACCCCCTAGCGTTCCTGTAAAATTACCTTAAAATGCCTAAGAAAATGCACACCCAAAGTAAATTACATGCTATTTTTGAGCCAATTTTAATGTTTGCATGGTCTCTTTTGAAAGGTGACACACTGAGATAGTCAGAATCACTGTAAACGTTATTAATATTGAGTAATTTACCTTAAGACAATCTGCCTAAATTATTTATATTAACTAATGCCTGCAGAAGACTGTAATTAAGAGGTATCAGTTTGACAAGACAATTGGATCAAAGCATGAAGCCCTACTAAGGCAAATCCTCTATTTTGATAACAGTACCTTAGAAATGAGTGTTTTATACAAGTTTAAGTGAACATCTAGGCCAGGGGTGTCCAAACTCGGTCCTGGAGGGCCGGTGCCCTGCAAAGTTTAGTTCCAACCCCAATCAGACACACTGGGCTAGCTAATCAAGCTCTTACTAGGCTTTCTAGAAACATCCCTGCAGGTGTGTTGAAGCAAGTTGGAGCTAAAATCTGCAGGACACCGGCCCTCCAGGACAGAGTTTGGACACTCCTAGCCTAGGCACTCCCCAAAAAAGGCCACTTGGAGACTCCAAATGACTCTTTTTGACCATCGACACATAAAAGGCTGTAATGCTTGAATGCTTTATTGTACAGTCATATTTTTTGGGCTCTAATGAAAGGTTACACTTAGAGCTATTCTATCCCGTATCCATATTCACTGTTAATACTTGTTGACACGTAGTAATTGAAGTAAAATGAAATAACTTAAACTTGTACTAAACTCACTATAAATACAAATGTCTGTATTAGGGCTGAACGATATTTGGAAAAATTTGACATTGCAATATTTTTTCTCTGCGATATGTATTGCAATATAAATACAAGTTCACCAGATGGCTTAAATACAAACTACAGTCATAAATAAACACAATGGAGCAAATATCACAGTGAAATAAACCATGCTGTATGGTTTTCTGGAGAGAGTAACAGATGTTGAGTAATCAAATGTAAAATAACACTGCATAGTCTTCATCATATAAATTATATAATCAAATGAATTTTTATTAGACTTCTTTATGCACAACTAAAATGCTTTAAACTCTCCTAAAATGCTCACGTAGTCACAGGCCTTAAAAGCACATGCAGATGATAAAGTTTCACTTTATTGTGGTTCAGTTCTGCAGTGTCTCCACAAATCTAGTGTGTTTTACCTGTGGTTTCTGGACAACTCTAATCCCAACTCAACATTGCGAATCCTGTGATGTGACTATTGCAGACACACAGATTGTGATATCGATGCTCAAACGGTATATTGTGCTGCCCTAGTCTATATGTATGAACACAAATTGCATATATGTATAAATATATATTTCATGGTCTGTTGAAATACTTGATTCTGATTGGCTGGAGGGTGGGTATTATTTTCGTTGATACGCACAGGTAGTTCCAGTCAGTTTTGATCACATTCTGCTTTATTTATCTTCTTTAAAACAAAAGCAATTAGCCAAACACACAGAATCAGTGTAATATTACATTATTCACGGTCATGAATTAATTATGAAACTTATCTCTGCAATCTGCCAAAAAAAATACACCTGAGAACAAATACTAGGATCAAAAGTCCAAAGACTGACCATTAGATACACCAAAGATTAATTATATAACACATTTTAACAACAGAGATGGAAGAGTTGAGATCCAGCGGCAGGTGCTGCTTATTGACTTCTGGAGCAGACTCTCCCCTTCTCCACTAGACAAGCGAAGCAAAGATCCTTGTCCATCTCCAAGTCGACTGTTCCCAGACAGTCCCCAAGCTCCGTGGATCCCCGACGAATTAAGCTCCAGAGTCAAGAGCAGCACCCCACTCAACCCACCCTCTCCTCCTCCGCATATCATACCAATGACTGCAGCCAGTCAGCCAGCTCCAGCACTGCTGCAGTCAGTCAGCTCCCCCAGCTCGCCCTCAAGCTCCAGAGGTGGAGCGCGCTTTAAGGTGCTGTCTGCCAGCGTTGCCCTCTGGAGGGTGTTGCTCAGCGTCAGCTCCTCCAGCCTCCAAGCTGCGGACTCCGCCTCTGCCCTTCGACCCTAGGGCTCCGCATTGACTCACCTCTCCCTCGTCTCCGCCGTGGGCCATCAGCCCACCAGCTCTACCAGGCTCTCTAGTCCTTCCGGCTCCACCTTGGGCAGTCTTCGCCCTTCTTACACCTCTGGACTCCACTCCTCTGGCTACACCTCGTCGCTCCGTCCTGCCGGCTGAGTTGATCTCCTCCTTCCCTCCAGCTACGCCTTGGTCCTCTGTCGCTCTGCCTCCGCTGTGGGCTTCCAGACCTCCGCCATCGCCTCGCTCGGGTGAGGCGTCTGCTCCAACCTGGCCCTCCGGGACCTCTGCATCACCTTCACCCTACGGCTCTCCGTCTCCTCCTTGGGCTTCACCGCCATCAGCGGCGTCTCCCTCAGTCGGCCCAGGGTGGAGTCGACAGCCGCTCCTCCTTCATGGCCCCTCCCTTCCTCGACTCCACCCTGGGCTGTCCTTCTGGCTGTGTCCTGGTTCGTTTGGCTCCTGCTCCAGCTCCCTTCCTGGTTCCTCCCTCCAAGAACTCCTCCCTGGCCACGTTTCTTTCCCCGCCGCTGGTCTAGGGTGAAGGAAATCTCTGGTCTCATTCATCTATAGATGCCATATAGAGGCCCATTCTTTATTATTAATATCCCTTATTCTTCTTTTTATTATTATTATTATTATTATAATTATTCCTTATTATTATTCCTTATCATTTCTTATATGTTGTCCAGAAAGAATATTGGCCATGTCTATTATCATACAGAAATTGTACTAAAGCTGGGTCGGTACCCTTAATTAGTACATGTTTTTATCTAAAAAGTCCATATAAATAAATGTTGTCTTTGAAGCCCTTGGGGAGAGCACACCTCATGACACTTTTTGTGCTTTTATTTCAGGGTGCAGATTGCATAACAGTTTTATTTATTTATTTTTTAAGAACTTCTATTTTCTATAAAGGAAATATCAGCAATCGGTACATTCTTTCAGTATTATCTTTGCTTGAACTGACCCGATCTGAGTTTTGAAGAACCAAACGATCCTGAATCGTGTCAAATCGTCAATAACCAAATCCAGCTAATGGAGTAATCCACGTATGAAGAACGGACCGCAGGAGTTTAGTGTCGCAGTTGCTGATCTATTTCTCTCTATGGAGCTAATAATAGGCCAAAACAATCTGAGTTTGACTTGTGTTGATTTGAATTATTACCAGATGTGATTTAATAAAGCTGAATATTATATACTATTAAAAATGTTTTGAATTTGTTAACTTGAATATTGAACATCTGAAACCGAGATTTTAAGTCAGATTTTTATAGACGTATTTTCACACTTCAGATGTTTTGGTTCATAGACTGAATTCATAGACTGCAGATGTTTGGTTTGTAAAAATACAGTTTCAAATTTTCAAGATGAAGAAATTCAGAACATTAAATTCAATAATCTAAAACGCAAAAGCAGAAATTTAGATCGGGAAATTCAGAATCAGCAGAAAGTAGATCAGGGGTGATCAACAGGGAGAAGTAGACGATCACTGAACAGTCAAACTGAGCATTTTGGCCAGTTTACAGAGCTGCATGAGTTTGCTGGCGTTTGTTTGGCTCAGGAGGAGACTGTTCTTCTGCAAATTGACTATTGGGGCTCAGCTATTTTCAGTAGTTTGTCTAATAAACATACATGCTTCAGTGAACCAAATTCATATGTTTAATTCAATTACATCTCATTGGTTATTCAAACTTACTTAAGCTTTCAGCCTCGAGCACTGATTAAACACGTCAAAACACGGTCATTTAATCACAGTGTCTAAAAATAAAATCCCTTGAAAGTGTTATATATCAGCCTGACTTGATAATTTCAGATAATTCAGCACAAAATATAACTTTAAACATACAGTCGTGATATCGAAAGTAAAATCAGACCTTCAGTAAACAGGAAGAAGAGCTCCGACATGCGGATGATCCTTCAACTGCACTGAACTGTTAACGCTTTAGTACTAAGTAAATAAATAAATAGTTGTCTAAGACGAAAGACATATCAAATGTGAACTCTCCGAGGTGTCAGATCAGGGGTTAAACCGAATTGAAGTAAAGTTGGTTTTATATTCGCACATTCGTTCAGTGATAACTTGTGACAGACTCCCTATATTGTTTACCACGGTACTTTGAATATTGGGTCTGAAATCACATGTAAGTATAATTCAGGATAACATCAGCTCTGTTTATTTGACTGTGAACAATGTTGTACTTTGATAGTCATTGTCTGCTGATATGATTTCACCATTTAGACTTTGCAAATGTGTGAATTTACCTCAATTTAAACCCACTGCATTAATGTTGATCATTTGTATATATCTCCAGTAGAGTATCTTTATTTATCTGCTGTGAAATGACTGAAAGTCAGTTTGTTGTGTCCCTCATCATGTGGCCTGTTTCAGTAAGTGCTTGTTTGTGGACTCAGCATTGATTGCTATAAAGTGTGATGTTCTTCATCTCAGTATATTGTCATCTCCAGGTGATGGTCAGTGGCTGATAGTTTCCTCAAAGCTCTGCTGATGTTTGCATTGGTGTTTTAGCTGCAGTATGGCAGAGGAGCGAGTAAAGGACTCTCTCTCAGAGAAACACAGGTATTGACTCTGTTTTTACACCATTATTTCAACACTTTCTCTAAAGAACAAAGACCAACAACAATGCACTTATTAGTGTTGCTATTGCCTGATCAAATGATGGACAAAGCTTCAGTTTACAACTTCAGGAAATGTGTTTAGATCATTCTAGGTTACAGACAGCTTGATCTGGGGTCATATTTACACGAGCTGAATATGTGTAATGTGTGGTGTTTAAAGTCCTGTACAACATCAGCATTAAAGCTTGATCAGATTTAATGAAAATTTGGATTGAAAACTTAATCAGAAATAATCCAGAATTAAAGGTTTTAGGGTCAAATGTGTTTTTAGTGAAGCTGAGATTGTGCAGAATGAGAAAGCAGCGCATCACTCGTCTGTTTACCCATGATTCCTGTGTAGCAGACCTGATCAGACAAACCTTCAGCCAACTATTACTTAGTGCTGAACTGAACTAAACAAACTCATATTTGTCTGATAAACTCTTGTAAAGGAGACTGAAGTTTCTCCTGCAGTTTATTCCTCTGGTGTGTTTGTGTGTTCAGAGTGAGATCAGGATCATGTGTGTTCAGCTCTGTGTCTCTGAAGAGTGACGGGTCAATGCGTGATCCACCAAAGTTCAGTGAGGAAACACCATCATCTGCCAAAAGGTATTTAGTGTTGTACATTATTGCTCACACATGGACTGTTAGTAAATATTTTAATATTCCTCTGGAAATTGTATTGTTCAAACATGCATCTGTGTATAAACCTCTGTGTGTTCTGCTCATATTGAACATTTAACCGTTAACTGGGATGATGCGTTTGTAACTGGTTAATCAGTTCAATGGTTAAAATGATTATTCATTTATTTAGTATTTTTCTGCATAAATATGCAACACACATTTGTTAACTGGCGTGTCGGTAACACATGCAGACCTGATCAGCCGGATGAATGCAGTGGGTTAACCTAATGAAACCCTCCTGTTAGCCACGTTTCCAACAATATTTAGACCTTTTTCAGACCCATTTAATATACCCTAAAGTTAATGTAATACAAAAATCCTAATTTTTGCTTGTTTAACTATAGACCAAAGTAGAATAAAACACAAGCTATCTTAGTTATTATTTTGCACACATCCAAATGGGTAAAGCATAAGTTGATGCTAACTAAAAAAAGCTGCATACTCGTGCTGAGACCTTCCTTTATAAACACGTTTGCACAAAACTGGGGTGGAAACATGCGTACGCCACTTCCCACGTAAAAATGGTGAAAAACATGGCATGGGAGAATGTGCAGAGCTGTAAGTAAACTCCAAGTAAACACATTCAACTTGAGTATTGACAATTAATAAAGCAATTAATTAATTCTGCTGTACATTCACTTTGAGGAAGGTTTCTACGCAAAGTTTTATAAATAAGACCCAGACGTGAGACTTGATTGTAGCTACTGTTCATGTCTATATTGATAAATCACAAGATAAAGCACAAGTTTTTAGTTAAAATGACTGTACACCCGCTTTCCTGACATACGTTTGTTTCATAAATGAAGCCCAATGAATCTGTTCATTCAAGAACAAGATGAAGACAAAAAACAAAGGGAAAAAAGACAAGTGCAAGAGTCCAACACTCGAAAACAAAGAAGAAAAAAAGCTCAATCCAAATGCAACTATAGGATACACAACTAGAGGCTTATAAAGGCAAGTGGTTGTGTACAAAGAGCTGTGAACAAAGAGGCAATCAGGGGCTGATAGGAAGTGAAGACTGCAGCAGGTTGATGCTCCTTTTCCTCTCGTTTGTTTGTGTCTTCAGTGTGAGATCAGGATCATGTGTGTTCAGCTCTGTGTCTCTGAAGAGTGACGGGTCAATGCGTGATCCACCAAAGTTCAGTGAGGAAACACCATCATCTGCCAGCAGGTATTTAGTGTTGTACATTATTGCTCACAGATGGACTGTTTTGATCATATTATGTGATTTAATTCTACAGTAAAGAGAGTCATTCCTGAATGAATCAGTTGTGTGAATGAATCAAATTACTTTTTTGTGTGTGTTTCTCAGCTATATTTAACACATAACCCAGCAGTGATCCATCCACTGTCCCGACTGTCTGCTTATTTTGAGCACTACAGAACAGTCATTATCTTCAGTGTTTGCTAGATATATCTGTATCTGTTTGCCTCTAAATGTGTTATTACAGTAGTTTTATCTGTTAACAGTGTTGAATATGAGTTACCAGATTCAGGAGACGAGACTCACAGGAGACACAAGAGCTTCACACACAATCTCCTGCGGATCTTCCAGGTGGGAAAAACTCATTTTGAGTCATAAAAGTCACTGAAATAACTCCATGAAACACACACAGAATATTTGTACACAACACTGTTGAGAACTGGATCTTGTAACCTGTGTGAAGTTGGCCCTTCACCCTACTAAAAATGGGAAAAAAAGAGTTAAAGAGTTAACCAACTTGTCTTTCTTGCTCACAGTTTGTAATGTTCAGTATGTATTTGAATAATGATGGTTGTTTCCTGTCATTGAAAGCTCAGATTTGATGATCATAATTAGTTTTGTTGACAGTTTGAGGTTTACTATATCATTATTGACATCTTACAGATGTTGTCCTACCTTAAAGTTTGCCTGCCATTGCACGCTCTTTGTAACATCTGATCAAGTTTAAGGGTCTCTTTTACACTTATGTTTGTTTTATTATGAGACATAAGATACCATATACTTTTGTTCTAGTTTTATGTTTTTGACTATTAAAACTCTTTGCCTTAGTAATGTTGGTGAATTAAAATAGTGGTGAAATAAATAAAAATCTACTGGACTTTATTTCTGAATGGACTGTTAAAACATATTCAATAATTATCTATAGCGAATGATATGAAACATTATATCGTGATCATGTTTTTGCTGTATCGCCCAGCCCTACACTGAACACACATGAGAAGCGCAACAGCACGATTATTAAATGACAACTCAAAGTATCAAGCTGGCAGACAGATGCTAAATAGCTCCGCCACCGATGATCACTCATGATTCAGTGTGTAGGGTTTTACAAACCAACAGTGCACAAACAGTGGTAGTTCTGCTGGAACAAACTGAGTCCAAACAAACCATTTGGGCTGATGTTTGAGTGAAAGTAGGCTACATATGACATATTTCAGCTTATTTTACTCTGAAGGGCTGATTATAGTCTGACAATAGCCTGTTTGTTATTTTCCAAATGTAGATGTACATTATATAGTCTATCTATATATATAGCTGACAACACTTTAAATCATGAAGGTGCGAATAAAAGACTTGGATATAATCTAAATGGGGCCTCACAGTGGCGCAGTGGGTAGCACGTTCGCCTCACAGCAAGAAGGTCGCTG
>CAIGQW010034282.1:0-18427 GCA_903798125.1 Danio choprae
ATCCCCTCGACCCCGTTAATGATCCTTCCGCAGGTTCACCTACGGAAACCTTGTTACGACTTTTACTTCCTCTAAACGACCGAGTTCGATCGTCTTCTCGGCGCTACGCCAGGGCCCCAGGACAGGGAGCCCCGGGCAGGGGCCGATCAGAGGACCTCACTGAGCCGCTCAATCGGTAGTAGCGACGGGCGGTGTGTACAAAGGGCAGGGACTTAATCAACGCAAGCTGATGACCTGCACTTACTGGGAATTCCTCGTTCTCGGGAAACAGTTTCAATCCCCGGTCCCCATCACGGGCGGGGTTCAAGGGGTTCAAGGGGTTACCCGCACCTGTCGGCGCAGGGTAGGCACACGCTGATCCGCCCATTGTGGCGCGCGTGCAGCCCCGGACATCTAAGGGCATCACAGACCTGTTATTGCTCAGTCTCGCGTGGCTGACCGCCACTTGTTCCTCTAAGTTGCAGACAGCGACCGCGCGGGGCCGCGTAACTAGTTAGCATGCCAGAGTCGCATTCATTATCGGAATCAACCAAACAAATCGCTCCAACTACTAACGTCCATGCACCACCACCCACAGAATAGAGAAAGAGCCGTCAATCTGTCAATCCTTTCCGTGTCCGGGCCGGGTGAGGTTCCCCGTGTTGAGTTAAATTAAGCCGCAGGCTCCACTCCTGGTGGTGCCCTTCCGTCAATTCCTTTAAGTTTCAGCTTTGCAACCATACTCCCATACTAACCATCGGCCCGAGGTTATCTAGAGTCACCAAAGCGAGGCCGGGGGCGGATGGCGGCGAGGAAGGCGCGAGGCCTCCCCCTCTCAACGCGCCTATGCACCCGCATGGGTTTTGGATCTGATAAATGCACGCTTCCCCGGGGTCCAGGGCGTTCTGAGTAAGACGGACCATCTGAGTCTCCCACAGAAGGGATGCCGGCAGAGGGCAGAGGCCCAACCAACCCCTCTCCACCACGCTTTCAAATGCCCAAAGCGGGGAGGAATCACCCCACCCACAGCGGTACCCCCTTGTCAGAAGACCGGGTGAGGGGCCTGCCCCTGGGGCATTGCTTACATTTCCCATCGGTCAGGGAGAAGGAGACAGGTGGACCGGCCCACAGACACTGCAGCTCGCTACACGGGTCTTAGCCACTCGTAAGGCACACGCATTGTGGGGTGGAGACCGCCCATACACCCTCCACATTTATTCATGGATTTTGGCTTCAGTGCTCAAAACCAAAAGTCCACAAAATAACACGTTCTCCAAAAACCCAATGTCAGGTCAGCGATGACCGGTGACGGGCATGCGGACCGTCAGGCGAAGAGACCCCGGGATACCGTAACCTGCACGGGCAGGTGGTCTACGTCTTGGGGTATGGGGATACGAGAATAGCGCTGATTTCTTGAATGAATTGAAATCTAAGCCGTGCTGTTGGTGCCCTGCCTATGACTTGTCCCGTTGGGTGAGGGTAGCGCTCTGCCACTGGTCCCCCCCCCCCTCCCCCCCCCGATTTGGTCGACGAGGGGTAGCGCTCTGCCACTGGTGGCCTCATGACCCCCTCCAGGCATGGTGGGCCTGCATCCAAGCCCAAACTCGGATCCGACTTGGCGTTTTTATTTTTAACATGGACTTCCTCCGTACATTTAACTCTTTGAATTTCTTTTATCCATACAGGGCAATCTTTTGATGAAGATGGATGGTCTGCTTTACAGTTGCTGCATTTTGTTGTTTTATTACAACTTGGTCCATGTCCTTCTTCTCCACAGTTGGTACATAATGATTTATTTTTAAATCCTGCAGAACCATGTCCGAATTTTTGACAGTTAAAACATCTTAAAGGATTTGGGATAAATGTGTTGACTGGTACACTCTGGTATCCTAAATGGATCTTTTCTGGTAGATGTGGTTTATTGAAAGTCATGATGTAGGTTTCAGTTTTGATAATCTGCTCTTCTCTCCTGATTGTAATTCTTTTTACATGAATTACACCCTGTTGCATTAATTCCATTTGGATCTCTGCCTCGTCCATGTCTTGTAGCTCTCTCGTACGTATTACACCTTTACTACTGTTAAGAGAGGGATGATATAAAGTCTTCATAGGTACATTAGCAAGCATATTTGCATGCATCAAGTTTTCCGCTTGAGTTTTTTTTAAACATTCAACTAGTATTTGTCCAGATCGGAGTTTTTTCACATCTTTAACTGTTCCTGCAATTCCAGCGATACCTTTTTGTATGGCAAAAGGCGATAGCTTTGTCAGCGGCATTTCAGTTTGGGTTGATTCTAGAATTATGAATCTTTGCCATGTATCGCCTTTTTCGGAAGTCATATAGCTATTCTCTGAGTCATCATCTGATTTAAGTCTTTTGGGGGTTTTTTGAGTTTGCCATGTTTGTATTGTATTTGTTTCATTACTTCTGCTCCTCACCCACCTCGGAGCCCAACAAGGGGATGCATAGAGCTGCGGATATCCTCCAGTTATGCATCAAGGATACAGAGGTAATATACTTGAGTAAGCAGAACAAAGTTCATGTTTCTCAATTGACTCTTTAGCCATTGTCTTACAAAGTAAGTCTTGACCAGCCGATTGATTGGATTGAGCCCATCCAACCTCCCGTCTATGTGAAGTTGGAGCCAAAGCACTGTGTTGGTGTTGAGGGAACTGCTGTTACCCACATTCCTCAAATGCCAGGATTTCTTTCTCCACAGACACTTGTTCCCAACATGGACAACAATGTGTGGTTGAATCTTTCAGGCTGTGCATCCCCCTGAGGAAGATAGGGCGATGTTCTTGACTAACGAATACCAAGTATTCCCAACAACTCTTTGATCACTCTACTTTCAAAATCACATCCTTGATCAGAATGAATGCGAGTTGGAAATCCGTAGTGTACAAAAACTTCTCAAACAATATTTTTGTGATTGTCAAAGCCTTTTGATCCTTTGTTGTAAAGGATTGTGCATAACGCGTGAAATGATATGTGACAATCAAAACATTTGAAATTCCCTTGGCGTCAGGCTCAATAGACAAAAAGTCTACACACACCCAATCTAAAGGGCCTTTACTTGTTATGTGGTGCAGTGGTGTAGCTTTTTGGGGTAAGGTTTCTAACCACACATCTGCCACATGGTTTGACATACTGAGTGATCTCAAAAGCCATTCGAGGCCAAAAAAAACCTGTCTTTAATGAGCTCCATGGTAAGCTCAGCTCCAAAATGACCTATGCCATCATGCATAGCACTTAGGACCATAGGTCTGTACTTGGCAGGTAAGATTAACTGACATACCTTTTTTCCTGATCTCTGTACCACTCAATATAATACTTCCCTCTGAAGTATAGCAACCTCAGAATCTGAAAGGGACATCTCAGTCTCCATCCCTTTTATGATAATACCAATAGCAGGGTCGAATCTCTGAGCCTCAATGAAATCACTCTGAGTCAGCTGTTCCAGAGGACCCATTTCAAGATGAGAGGCAAAAGAAAAAATATCAGGGATCGCATCAGGAGGTGCGCCCAACTGATCAATAAACCTGGTAGACTCATTAACCTTGCCTACACTAACCTGATGACAAAGGGTCTTTATACCAGAGGGTGGTATATTCTCCCTGGGGTTCTTGTGCATTCCTAGATAACAAGTCTGCATCAACATTGTTCTTGCCAGGTTTATACTGAACATTGAAGTCAAAGGTACTCAAAGCTGTAAGCATCAAAATAATCACAACGACAGACTTCAAAAAGCAGCAGTATCACAATGTTGCTCCACCGGACCCTCCAACAATCCGCCCACACTCTGTTATCCACCCTTAACGGATAACAACATGTTAAAAGTCAATAAAACAGATTGGTGCGCAATTATTTAAAAATCATACATACCTTTAGGTTGCAAACATGAGCTCACAGACGCATTAGAAGTTTAATAAGCCCAGGAATAAAGAACGATCCTTCTGGGGTGACAGTGACAGCAACAAGCCATGACCCATCTTATCCCCACACGCTAGAAAATCAAATGCAGCCAGTTAAGTACAGCTACATACTTCCGATGCTAAAGAGAAAGCCAAACAATGTCTACCTGCGAGAACGAAAGGGGCAGAGGTGGAACCAGCGGGACTCCGGTAATGACGCACAAGCAGTGCTTCAATACAAACCCATACACCCAAATCCTCCCATATATACACACACCTAAGAGTTATATGATTGGATAATAATCCCTCGCGATAACACCATGTGACCCCGCTACAATCCACCTTTTGGATCGTCGCCCCGACGAGCTCACCACCCAGACAAATTAGCTAATTCCAAGGTCTAAAGAGGTCTGGCCTACTAACATGCATTTGCTGAAGAGAAGCTCCGCTAGTCTGCCCCACCGAACGTGGAAGGTGATGGAGATTCGGGTGGCAACCTGCAGTAACACGTCCTGTACAACGCAACCCCCCCTCACTAGCCAGATCTGACTCACCTATAGGAACCTCTGGCTCAGGCCCCACAATAGATCTCTGTTCCCTGAGATATACCTCCTCCTGCTGTGCATGATCCGTCTCATATGGCAGTTCTGACCTAGATACAACTGGGCTTCTGCCGTGTACTACCACCACCAAATCTACTTTGCCATCCTCAACCATTGAAGGGGCATCTCAAACTGGATCCAGCATAGGATTAGCGTGATCACCAAGCTCACCAGTACTCCAGACTACTCTGCATTTTAAAAAAAAAAGCGATGGACGTTCTTCACCCTGGACAGGTGCAATGGTGTACAGTCGTGGCCAAAAGTTTTGAAAATGACGCAAATGCTAGTTTTCACAAAGTTTGTTGCTAACCTTCTTTTAGATCTTTGTTTCAGTTGTTTCTGTGATGTACTGAAATATAATTACAAGCACTTCATATGTATCAAAGGCTTTTATCGACAATTACATGACATTTATGCAAAGAGTCAGTATTTGCAGTGTTGGCTCTTCTTTTTCAGGACCTTTGCAATTCGACTGGGCATGCTCTCAATCAACTTCTGGGCCAAATCCTGACTGATAGCAACCCATTCTTTTATAATCACTTCCTGGAGTTTGTCAGAATTAGTGGGTTTTTGTTTGTCAACCCACCTCTTGAGGATTGACCACAAGTTCTCAATGGGATTAAGTTCTGGGGAGTTTCCAGGCCATGAACCCAAAATTTCAACGTTTTGGTCCCCGAGCCACTTAGATATCACTTTTGCCTTATGGCACGGTTGTTGGATTGTTGGAAGAAGTTTATTCATGGCTGTGTTTTTGGGCAAAATTGTGAGTGAGCCCACTCTCTTGGATGAGAAGCAACCCCACACATGAATAGTCTCAGGATGCTTTACTGTTAGCATGACACAGGAGTGATGGTAGCGCTCACCTTTTCTTCTCCGGACAAGCCTTTTCCAGATGCCCCAAACAATCGGAAAGGGGCTTCATCGGAGAATATGACCCGGTCCTTAGCAGTCCATTCGCCATACTTTTTGCAGAAGATCAATCTGTCCCTGATGGTTTTTTTTTTGGAGAGAAGTGGCTTCTTTGCTGCCCTTCTTGACACCAGGCCATCTTCCAAAAGTCTTCGCCTCAATGTGTGTGTAGATGCCCTCACACCTGCGTGCTGCCATTCCTAAGCAAGCTCTGCACTAGTGGCACTACGAACCCGCAGCTGAATCCTCTTTAGGAGATGATCCTGTCGCTTGCTGGACTTTCTTGGATGCCCTGAAGCCTTCTTAACAAGAATTGAACCTCTTTCCTTGAAGTTCTTGATGATCCTATAAATTGTTGATTTTTGATAGTTTGTGCCATTCTATCCCAATCAGCCTGACATAATGATCTCCAGCCTTGTGCTAGTCAACATTCTCACCAGAGTTAACAAGACGATTACTGAAATGATCTCAGCAGGTCCTTTAATGACGGCAATGAAATGCAGTGGAAAGTTTTTTTCATGATTAAGTTAATCTTAAAAAAGAAGAAGGACAAAGAAGGGCTATGCAATTCATCTGATCACTCTTCATAACATTCTGGACTATATGCAAATTGCTATTATAAAAACTTAATGCAGCAACTTTTCCAATTTCTAATATTTATGCAATTCTCAAAACTTTTGGCCACGACTGTACACCACACAACCCTCTGGTGGTGCCCTAGTTACCTGGTAAACCACTGGGCTCCACAGGTCCTGGATCTTGTGATGACCTCTTACCCCTAAATCACAGAGGTACACCAATTGACATTTCCCCAGTGGTTCATCACGAACAGTCAGATTGTGTTGGGCCTTCCGCCTATCTGCCATGTGTCGTAATCGTTCTCGTGCACCTGCAAAGGTGACCTGTAGTCTGGTCTGGTGTTCTATAACCCATTCAGGCACACTGCCCTCCTTCGGCTCCAGTATTCTGCCTAACAGAAAGTCCACAGGCTATCTCGGCTCCTGGCCAAACATTAAAAAATGAGGTGATTCCACAGTGGCCTGATGCGGGGTGAAGTTATAACTAAACACTACCTGGAGAAGGCAAGTCACCCAATCTCGCTTCCTAGAAATGGGCAGAGTGCGCAACAGGTTATGTAATGTGTGGTTAAAACGTTCACAGTGGCCATTGCCGGCTGGATGGCCCGGTGTAGTCCAAGACTTTTCTACACTATACAAATCACACAGCTGACGTATTAGGTGTGACTCAAAGTTTTGCCCCTGGTCAGAGTGGGGGCGCCCTGGAACCCCAAAGCGGTAAAACCACTCATTAACCCAGACACGGGCCATGGTCTCTGCACGCTGATCCCTTGTTGGGACAGCTAGGGTTTACTTACTAAAAACATCCGTCATTACTAGGATGTTTCAATACAGGTGCTAGTCGGTTCTAATATGGTAAAAGCTACCACAAGGATGTAATTTGGCCTAGAGGACAACAACCGCCCCATAAAACCCTTAGCTAGGGGCCATGTATCTTTGGCTTCCTGGCAGCGCTCGCACTCTTGACACCAACTGGCCACGTCAGGGGTTAGTCCTGGCCAGTAACACCTCTGTCGTACCAGTTCTGTGGTCCCTGGTGACCATGTTGCTGATGCAGCTGTCCTAAAACCTTAGGTCTTAACGTGGCAGGCCACACTAATTGAAAAGCTTCCTTCTTCCCATTAGGGTAATAAACTTGCCGATAAAACACCCCCTCCTTATCGATCAACTGATCCCACTGGCGGAGTAGAATTAGGGCTGACTTGGTTAGATGCTGACATTCCTCATTGCTTGGACGAGTATGTCGTTTCAAAAATGGCAAGACTTCCTGGATCACTGGGTCCGCTGCCAGCAACGAGCTCAAACCAACAGCAGAATAACCAGGGAGTGTCGAGATAACGCACCCTAGCAGTTGCTATCCTAGCAGACCCCAATTCAGTTAGCTGCCGCAATGACTCGGGGATAATCGTGCCTGGGGCCACCCCTTCCAAAATAGGCCAAACGGGGTACAAAAAGCAGTCTTAGGTCTATCTCCCTCGCTAACAGGGACTTGGTTGTACCCACTTGCCAGATCCATAGTGGAGAACCAGCAAGCCCGTCAACGTGTCCAGTGACTCCTCAATTCTCGGCACAGGTAATGAATCCTGTCTAGTCTTGGCATTTAGCTGATGGTAGTCCACGCACAAACAAACTACTGTCCTTCTTTTTAACCAAGACTATTGGGGATGCATAGGGACTAGAACTTTCACAGATTACCTGAGATTCTAATAGCTGGTTAATGTGAGCTCTAACCACCTCATACTCCAAAGGGGGTACCCGACGATGTCGTTGCCTCACTGGAACATCATCTAACAAGGGGATATCATGAGAAATTAGGTTAGTACATCCCAAGTCCCCATCATGTTCAGAAAATACTCCCTGATACCTTATTAACAAAGCCCTAACCTTAGCTTGCTCTGACAAGGCTGTCAAGTCCAAGGCCTCAATTTGCTCAGAGACAGCAGCACTCACTGCTTGGGTAGCCTGGGAATAAGCACCTAACGTCTGGGGTCTAAATTCTGTCATACCTACTGGCAAGCTTACCACATGCACACCACTCAGTGTACCTAGAACTCTACGTGGGAAAAGTAACACATCAGATAAGCCTATATTTACCACCAGTACATAAACTGAACTTCCAATGACCTGTACTAAAGAAGTACTGCTCAGCACAAGTTGCTGCAACAAGTCTTAGAGCTCCGCCTGGAACTCAACATGCCCGAGGACCACGCACTTTTACCCTTACCACATGTTCAAGGGAACGCTGCACATCAGCCTCATGGCAGTACTGTAAGGCTTGGAAGACAGAGGGTGGAGCACTTGAAACTGGGGTACAGTCAAACAAAGCAGGGCCATGTTGGCCAAAGAGCTCCAGGTAGCAGCGCCTGAGAAGGTTAATCCCCAAAACACCTGGTGCTCGAAGGCACAAGCCCCCAGGGGGATCTCTGACCACCAGAACCCCACAGAGGCACGAGTTTACCACACAGCTCAACATCCAGCTCAACATAGCCAATATAGGGGATAGAGGGGCCATTTGCAGCCCTTAGCTGTAACCACGAACACAACCTCAAACGATCTTGACCCCATGGCTCAAAATGCTGAACAAAACAACTTTCCGTAATGGTTGACACCATCGAACCAGCGTCAATTAAGCACGGAACAGACACACCACCAATTAACACATCCAAATGTGGACATGATGAAATTAAATTTGAGATGGAATTAAACAGAATTATGTTGGAGCCAACACTTTCCCCAGCCGAGCTGCGGTTCTTCAGCACGATGGGAGTTAGTTTTCCAAGACATATGTAGAGGGCAACTGTCAACCTCCATGGGCCCCAGACTCCGTGTCAGTGATGGAATCTGTTCGTTCTCGCAGTCTCGTGCAAAATGGTCTGGTTTCCGGCAATGTCTACAAATAACAGGACCATTACGGAAACGGGGGATGGGATCGTAAACTAGTGCCCTGTAACATGGCAACACTCCGTGTAAGCTGGTTTAACTGTTCTTGTTGTAACTTCAACATTTCTTTAAGCTGCTCCATTTCAGATTGTTCAGGTGGACAACCCCTACCAGACAGTACACCCCCCCAATACCTTATACTGAAATCCACGTGTCAGAGGGAGAGATAAACTTCGTTCCCTTGCCCCGTCTGGTGTGCCCTCCCGTTCCCACCGGATAGCTTCGCTATGCACCTCTAAGAAAGTAGAAATGGGCTGGCAGCGTACTAACTGCTTTAATTCACGTCGAAGGGAAGAGTCACAAACATATTCAACAAATTGATCTCTCAACAAAATATCTGTGGTGGGCATAACAGTGGGGGATTTTTCCTTTACCTTCTCTAGGAGGCCCATCAGTGCCAAGGAGAATTCCAACAAGGTCTCTCCTTCCTGTTGCCGCCTAGAGAAAATGCTTCCTGTAGGGCAACATAAGACCATCCATATAGTTCTCGCAAAATGGAATACATTTTTTCTGGATCCCCCCACTCTAAAGCAGAGCAATGGTAGATCTCCACACGCACCTCCCCTGCTTAATGATCGAATAAGAAGCAAATCCACTTTGATCCACTCAATGCTAACACCTGGCCTACCATCGAAAATTGGGCACTTTCTATCCCTTGGGATAAACACAAATTGCTCAGTTATCGGAACGCTTGCAGACTGATCAGTTAACGGTGCCAAATTTTCTCTGGAAGAACCAGCCGTTGGACTCAACTACATTGTTGGAACAACACTACACTGCTCTTGGCGCAACTGTTCATTTTCTGATCACAGTTCTAAATGGTCACGCAACTGGCACAATTCCTCCTCCATTTTGTTTAGCTATTCAAACTCAAAGACCTTCATTCAATGATGAAACGACTACTGGAATGCTCCACGTCCAGTGATACTGCTGCTTTTTTTTAACCTGCACTAAACACAAAAACAACCCCACTACATCCATGTCTCAGATCAATCATCAAACACACATACCCTGCCGACTACACCAGAATGTGGCGGAGTAGTAAGTTGGAAGAAAATTAATACTAAATTGAAGCTGAATACGCCACCCTGTCCACAGGGAATTTAACACAGGTTCTTGGTGTAAGGAACATGCATGAGACATGAATACCAAAAATACAAAACTTTATTTCTCTTAAGTATCCAATATAAAAATCTCTTAAAAGACTCATCACCAACAGCAGCAGCACAGTCACATCAAGAAAAAGAAAAAAAAGAAACAATAGGAGTTAGAGGCTTACTAGTAGCAGGTAAGCTAGTTACTAAACACCAAGCTTCACAAGAATAAGATGATCTTACTGCAAGTGCACCACACATGCACACAAGCACAAGTGAGCACACAACACACACACTGCACTCCGTGCCATATCCCACCACCGCACACAAGGGACAACTAGTGGCCTGGCTGGAAGCCTCAACACCTACAATACGAAAAACAATTAATAATTAACCACAAACATCCAAATTTTAGCACACACACAAAACCAATAAAAATACAACAAACCCCAAACAATTTTATTCACAAAATCTCCTTACAGAGGAAAAAAACTACTCAGTAATAATAATAGTAATAATAATAATAATAATAATAATAATAATAATAATAAAAACCCAATTTAACTTAGGAAACCAAAAGAATTAACTTTCCAAAGGAAGTGCAAATGAAGAAACAAAAATAAAACACAAAATTAAGAAAAACAATAATAAGCAAACAAATCAACACACAGACGCACGCACACACAAATGTATCAGCTGCTAAACAGCTACTCCTGTGTTGATACACAAATCACTGAATCGGAGTGTAAAGTTCTCACTGTGAAGGCAAATAGTGTCAGTGATTCACAGCGCAATCGTTGGAATCCTCACGTCAAGTTCACACATTAATCCGGTATCAGAAAATGAAAGCAAGCGTAAAAATAATCAAAACGACAGACTTAAAAAAAAAAAAAAAATGCAGCATAACAATGTTGCTCCATCGGACCCTCCAACAATCCGCCCACACTCTGTTATCCTCCCTAAACTGATAACAACATGTTAAAAGTCAATAAAACAGATCGGCGCACAATTATTTATAAATAATGGATGCATTAGAAGTTTAATAAGCCCAGGTATAAAGAACGATCCTGCTGGGGTGACAGTGACAACAACAAGCCATGACCAATCTTATCCCCACATGCTAGGAAATCAAATACAGCCACTTAAGTACAGCTACATACCCCCGATGCTAAAGAGAAAGCCAAACAATGCCTACCTGTGGTAATGGAAGGGGCAGAGGCGGAACCAGTGGGATTCCGGTATTGATGCACAAGCGGTGCTTCAATACACACCCATATACCCAAATCCTCCTATAAATACACACCTAAGAGTTATATGATTGGATAATTATCCCTCGCGATAACAACATGTGACCCCGCTTCAATCGCAAGAAACTCGAGAGGATGAATGGTATGATTATGCTCAGAGCGACTCAATTTCCGGCTCGCAAATGCAACAGGACGTAATCCTTCCAGATATTCTTGGTTAAGCCCTGTTCCCAAACAATTCAAACTTGCGTCTACATGCAGCACATATGGTTTGCTTGGGTTTGCAAATGCTAACACTGAAGCGTTTGTAAGACAGTGTATGATCCTGGTGAAGGATTCATCACAAGTGTGATCCCAACGATTACCAAAAGAATCTGACACCCTGAAATAATAATCCTTTCCAAGAACACCAATTTTCACTTTATTTTGGGAAGGAGGGTAACCTTTTGTCAACTCAGTCAAGGGCCTAACAATAGAGGAATAATTGGTCGCAGACTTGAGAGCAGTAGGTTTTGACCAATTCAAAACTGCCCTGACCTTCTCAGGATCTGTCGAAATCTCTTCAGCCGACTCAATGTGACCCACATATTTTACTCGTGCCTGACAAAACTGACATTTCTCAAATGATAACTTGAGACCACTCTCCTCCAGTCTCCCCAACACCTTGATAAGGCGCTCTTCATGCTCCTCAAGTGTTCTCCCAAACACAATGAGGTCGTCCAGGTACACAAGACACTGCAACAAGTTCATATCTTCTACTGTTGCCTCCATTAATCTCTGAAATGTGGCAGGAGCTCCATTTACACCCTGCGGCATTCGCTCAAACTGGGAAAAGCCAAGTGGACAAATTAATGCTTTTCCTTATCCTCTGACATAGCAATTTGACTCTTCAGATCAAGAACCGAAAGCCATTTTCTTCCTGTCAGAAAATCAAGAACATCATCGATGCGGGGCATTGTTTACTGATCTGGAATGGTTCTGGAGTTTAACGTACGATAATCAATATACATATGAATCCGATCATTTTTCTTTTGAACAATCGAAGAATAAGGGCTAGGGTATTCTTTATGCCTGCCACTAAAAGCTCCTGCAGGTGACGATGAACATAGTCAATGTCAGCAGGAGCAATACACCTAGACCGATCTTGGAAGGGCTTAGAGTCACTAAGTTTTATGTGATGTCATACATTCCTAGCTAACCCCACATCCCATTCATCCGCTGAGAAAACACTGGCTCTCTCTGACATTTTTTTAATTAGGCGTGCCTTCAATGGTTTTGGGATAGGCGAGTCTCCAAAATTGAACAGCTGAGGATCTACAAATGTCTGTGGAGATTTTATGTCAGTGGCACTGTAGCTACATCCACTGTATACACCTGAGCGAGAGGAGTACCCACTGGTATGGCAGAATTTCATTGCCTAATGACTGGACTTGTTTTACCTGACAAATGGCATACATAGCACCGCTACGAGGAGGGATGGATAATGGCCTGAGACCTAACCACATCACATGTTCTACTGTGTCAACCTTAGCTAAGGAACCAGATGGCAAAATCTGTTCACAAGTTTCCAACTAATAAGGTGAGATTCGTAGAGATTAAACCACACCATCATTGTTTAACTTTTCTTTTTCTTTGACACATTTGCTTTTACAAAGTGCACGGATAAGTTTCTGAATGACTTTAGTTAAATCTTCAGGAGAGGTACACTTGTTGGAAAAATGACCATCCTCACCGCATCGATACCAAAATAATTCAGACTAATTGTTTGATAACTGAGACCTACGATTTTGACTGGAATGGGTTTTACTCTCCAGCTTTCTCCCTTCTCTCGACGAGGACGTAGCGTGTGAAACTGTTAATACATTGACTTGTTCTTGAAGTTGAAGCACTTGTTTCCTTAAAGCCTAAATGGTAGGAACCACACCAGAAAACATCCACAACCGTCTAAATGCATTAATGTCACTATTATGCTTTTGGAGTTTGGAAAAAAAAAATGACTGAGATGTACTAACCGAAGGGGTAAGTAAAACAATCTTCCAGGGCCCTTCCCCTCCTGGAGGTATTATCTCTGGAGGAGTGTGATCAAGATCTAGAAACTGACTGCACTCACACAGCACTAAATAAAAATTTAGCTCTGAGTGAAAAATTTCAGCCCTTGCTGCTACTTCAGTGTCCTTTGGAACATCCCTGAGAATTAGAACATGAGAGGGGTCAATCTTTAACTCACCACACCATTCTATGAACTCAGTGATCAAACCATCACTAACCCCCCCATAAAAATAAAAGGTATATAAATATTTACACATGGCTAAAGGGGGTGAAGTTACCCAGCGGTGCCTCCAATTTTTATGTAGCACTCTCTTCACTTGACAAAGGAAGAGGGCTCTGGGTTCCTATAATAACTCTGAAATTTTTAAACAAACATTTAAACAAATGACAAATCAGATCCTTTAATTCACCTTTAAGCCAATTGTAATATATTGTTTAACTAAACATAAATTGAGAGAAAAACCAAATAAAATGGGTAAAAAAAAAAAAAAAAAAAAAAAAAAAAAAAAAAAAAAAAAAAAAAAAAAAAAACCCCAAAGATATAAAAGTTTCTCCGGTAAAAAATAAAAAGAGAAAAAAAAAAAAAAAAAAAAAGTAAATTTCTTTAAAACATACGACTGTGTCTGTCTTATTTCAATATACAAAGTTCACTTTATAATGATACAATTTGTCTTTGAAATATCAAAAATGAATGAAACAGAACATCTATGAGTATAAACAAAATAGCTTTGTTCAATAGCAAAATGTTCACCAATCTTCCCCTAATATTGAAGAGTCTCAGACAAACTGTTTGTTTCCTCTATTCAATATCACACTGTTCACTGGGCCCAGACTCAATGTGTGTAAAACAGGGAAAAGTGTAAATAAACAAACATCCCTGCGTTGCAGGCCTGGACGATGCTTGGGAACATTGTGGCACAAATCAAATGCCTCTTCACTCTAACGAGTAAATACAAACAAAGTACTCACAAATCAGATTGATCCTTCAGTGCTGCTTGATCCAGATGACCCGCGAGATGCCAACAACTCGAGCAGATGAGGCAACAGATACAAACTCTTCCAACGCAGTCAGCAGAAGCAACGATTGTCACAAAACCAGCGTTTTTCTAGATGATAGGATCTAGCGCTAAAAGTCTCAGTGTAGTGTTCTTGTGCAGTATGTTGTAGCTGACAAAACACCAAGTTAAACCATAGCCAATGAAGACAGAGTCGTAGTAAGGTTGATCATTTACTGTCACTCTTCTTATTAGCATTTATGGTGAAAACTGCAATAAAATAATACAACAATTCTCAGAAATTGTGTTTTGACTTAAATTATAATAACAAACAGACTACAGTTCTCCCTGCAATAGAGATTATAATAGTATACAAAATTATAAAATGTTGCATTTTTGACAAAATAATCACTGACATAATATATTTAACATGTCTAGTGTACAAAACATAAACTTACGGCATTGCCTCTATGAAGATTTTAAGTGGATGCTTTAGATTGTCAGAGAGAGCACATATCTGACATGCCTTTCACTCAGAGCCAGGAACACTAACAGGAAGTATCTAATAACATAAAATAAAAGTTTTCCTTTTTACAAGTCAAGTAAATTAACTAAATTATGAATTTCACATTTTAACTAAATGAATATGCATAAAATATTTAAAGAAGATATTTTAAAGTGAAACTTCTTAAAGGGCAACACACTCAGCATTCATTAATTTCCTATCATCTCCCTGCGATGTCCGGTCTCAGTTCACATCAAAACAAATAAACTTGACTCAATAACCGATACGTGGTTACATTCTTAACAGTCCTGTGAAAAGAAACTACATTTTAAAACAAAAAAAATAGTCAAGAGAACAGCATGTAACACTCTGCGTGTTTTCACCCCTTTCTCTTTCACCCAATCCCTTTCTTTCTCTCCCCAGTCATGTTACTGAGGCATGTCCCTGAGCCAATCAGATTTCGAACAGGTCACAGGTTAAAACATCAAGTTAGATAGTTGTAAGAAGAGCACATTTTTGTTATGTTTATTTCACCTAAACTATACACAATTTATGAAACTTTATTTAAAAGGGGAAAAAAATTGACAAAATCCTTAAGATAAAACTAAATTCTGTATTTGACACTTAGTCAGAGTAATGTTTATTTTACCTGGGTTACACTTGTTTTTGCAAGAAGACTGAAGAAGGGTCTAGAAGAAATAATTGAGAAAGAACAATCAGGATTTATGACTGGGAGACATATCACTAATTATATTAGGTTAATTCTAGATATGATTGATTTTATTTAATATATACCAACTGATTCTTTTATTCATAGACTTTAATAAAGCATTTGATACTGTAAGTCATGAGTTTCTTTTTTACATGCATTAAACATTTTCATTTTGGTGATTACTTTGAAAAAGCTGTTTTCTATCTGAAGATAAAAGTGAGTATCAATAATTCTGTGTTATTTCCAATTAAAACATGCAATTTGACAGAATTACATTGTATCCCTATTAAACATATTTACAGCCCATAATGAATAAAACTGATTTAATTTCTGGCTTCTGTCACGGTCACGCAAGGAAGACAATGTAGAGAAGACTGGGAATTACTTCACAGGTGTTTATTTTGTGATGGTGCACAAACAAGGAATAACACTGGTGAACGATGAGTGCAGGTGAAGCTAGCACACGCTAGATCCAGCGGTGTGTGCGTTGTTCACAATAGACGTAGCAGTGGACATCAAAACAGGTGAGTGAAGTGCTAAGGTGAAGTCTAGTCATAGAAATCAGACACAATGTTCATGGAGAATGAAATAGTTACTTCCCTTCATGGGTATCTGTGTACACAGATCACAGTAGCAAGCCTCGTTGAAGCACAGGAGAGCACGGAGCACTTGGGAGAAGACCAAGGAAGAGATGACCATCCAACATTGATTCCAGCTGGTGAGTGACTGGATGAGGTGAGTTTATATAGTGAGTGGGTGATTGCAGGTGCATGTGTGGGTGATTAGTATTTGGGTGATTGTTCACAGTGTGTGGTGGATGGTGATTGTGAATGGTGACTGGAGCTGATGGAACGTGCAGAGGGTTTGACAGCTTCAAAGAGATTTATCCCTGAATGGTTTTGTTGTTCAAAGCAGAGGGGATATCACGATCTGTTTATGTGTCTTTACATCTAGATTTTAAGATGGCAAGATGGCGCAGACGACGATGGTCGCCTCTGTGTCGTGCTCTGCAGTTGTTTTTGTGTTTTTGTTAGTTTGTCCTGTCTTTAGTCACATTCCTACAATTAGTTTCACCAGAGACAAGTTGTTGGACATTCGGACACATACCCCACCAAATATCTATCCAGACTTTGTAGTTGGCAAAGCCTTGGTGCTGCTCAAACGCTTTCGGGTGTGCAGACGGGGGAAGCGAGCAGGCAGGCTTGTAAAACTCAGACAGTGCAGATTTCGAACTGCATTGCCTAGCATCCATCTGGCGAATCTCCGCTCTTTACCCAACAAAATAGACGAACTCCTTCTGCTCTCTCGGATAAACAGGGATTTTTTACATTCTGCTGCTCTGTGTTTCACGGAAACCTGGCTGAATGACACCATACCAGACAACAAGCTTCATCTACCGGGCTATCAGCTGTTCCGAGCGAATCGCGACAGAGAATCTACATGGAAATTGCGCGGTGGTGGGACATGCTTTTACATCAATGAAAGGTGTGCTGTCCCGACCTAGAAGCACTGTTTATTAACTGTAAGCCTTTCTACTCACAGCGTGAGTTCTGCTCGTTCATCCTCATCAGTGTTTGCATTCCTTTGCACGCGCACGTGTGCGTGGCGATACAGAAACTGTCCCACAAGAGACAGTAACATATTGGATCACTGCTATACCACAATAAAGGATGCATACCGCTCTGTCCAATGAGCAGCTTTGGGGCACTCTGATCATTGTTTGGTTCATCTCATACCAAACTACAGGCAGAAACTGAAAACAGCATACCTGTATTAAGATCTGTGAAAAGATGGACTAACGAAACAGAGCAGGATCTACAAGCCTGTTTCGACCTCACTGGCTGAAGTGTTTTTTAAGCTGCTACAATTGATCTGGATGAGCTCACAGAGACTGTAACATCTTACATCAGATTCTGTGAAGACATGTGCATTCCTACCAGGACTCAACTCACATACAACAATGACAAACCATGGTTCACTGTAAAACTCAGACAGCTACATCAGGCCAAGGAGGTTGCTTACAGGAAAGGGGAGAGGTCCTTGTAAAATATATGTATAATACTAGCTGAATATGTTCTATTGTAGATTTGAGACCGCCCTCCAGACACCCCACACCCGCCGTGACCATCTCTCTACACAGCCATCAACACCTCCAGCCATCCCCCTCTCCCCCCCTGCAATTCAGATCAGTGAGAATAATGTGCGTCAGATCTTCAGGAAACAGAAGAGAAGGAAAGCACAAGGCCCGATGGTGTCTCACCAGCCTGTCTGAGAAGCTGCGCTGACCAGCTGGCCTCCATTTTCTCACAGATCTTCAACAGATCACTGGAACAGTGCAAAGTTCCATCCTGCTTTAAGCGTTCCACGATCATCCCAACACCCGAAGAAACCAAAGATCACAGGACTCAAAGACCTGTTGCCTTAACATCTGTCGCCATGAAGTCATTTGAAAGACTGGTGCTAGCATATCTGAAGGACATCACTGGACCTTTGCTGGACCCTCTGCAGTTTGCCTATAAAGCAAACCGGTCTGTGGATGATGCAGTCAACATGGGACTGCATTATATCCTACAACATCTAGACAAACCAAGGAACTACGCAAGGATTCTGTTTGTGGACTTCGGTTCTGCCTTCAACACCATTGTCCCATCATTGCTCGAGTGCAAACTGACCCAGCTCTCTGTTCCTAGCTCTGTCTGTCAATGGATCACCAGCTTTCTGACAGATAGACAACAGCTAGTCAGAATGGACAAAATCACATCAGAGAGAGGAATATGCGGGACTATATGTCAAAATTTGATTGATCACCGCCACACCCCTTTAAGGCGGGACTTCCGGTTTAAGTCCCGCCCCTTTTTAATATAAATTTAATAATTCCGGTAATTAGATTCTTATCAGTTTA
>CAIGQW010034284.1:0-11448 GCA_903798125.1 Danio choprae
TATATATATAATTCTGCTATGAATGTTTCTCAAACACTCCTGATATTGTATATTAGGTTGATCTTTGGTGGTCTGTTAAAGTGCAAAAAGCTAAGATCTTAATGTCATCATTTTGTTTTGCCTGTATGTTTTTGTTGACTCTGAAAGCACCCGTTGACTTGCATTTTTTTTTTACAAACCCAGAGACAGGGGAAGAAAGAGGAGAAAAGGTTATGTACTGTACATATGACTGAGGGCATAGGTAGATTAGCTTTGTTTCTGTAGTTCTGACAAAAGTGACTGATTATGCTCTGCAAAAAGAGAAAAAAAGTGACGCAGCATATTAATTAGGCTACATTGACGTCTGAATACAGTGAGGGGGCAATGGAAAATGGAAAAAGATAAAAGAAGGTGGGTCAAATTGGGAGCTAGAGTAGATGAAGTGGGCCTGTGGAACAGTGCAGAGGCGTCAGCTAATGAGAAGACCCGTTAAAGCATGATATACATCAATGTATGGTGTGCAGAAAAAAACGTATGTATACTGTGGTTAACGCCATCTGGCTCTAGCATCTGATTTATGATAACTTAAAAATAAATGCAAGTCATGTGTTCTACTTCCTATCTAACAATTCATTATTATTATTATTATTATTTAACAACATAAGAGTTTGATCTGCTCTACATTTTACATGTATTCATTTGGCAGACACTTTTATCCAATGCAACATACATATTTACATATGAGGAATGTATGTGATTAAATAATCTAAAGAAGTGCTAATAATGCATAGTTTTAGACATTGTGCAGATGCAAATATGACCACATTTCCCCTGTGTTAGTTTCACTTCATTGGTTGCCAGTTTAAGATTCTTTTATTTGAGCTGATACACCCCTATAAGCGCACTCGTTCTTTCAGGTCAGCTGATCAGCTTCTCCTGATTGTGCCAAAAACATAGCGTAAGCTTAAAGGAGATTGTGCTTTCACTGTGGTAGGTCCTAGACTTTGGAAAGATTTGCCGCTGCCCATTAGACAGGCCTCTTCCTTGTTCTTATTTAAATCAGCTCTTAAAACTCTTCTCTCTTTTTTTTTTTTTTTCGCTGGCATTTGACACCTGATCTTACTAACTGGTTATTTTAATTTATATGCCTTTTTAGGTAGTTAGTTATATTGTATCTTGCATTTTCTATACTATTATGCTTATTTTGTTGCATATTTCTGTACAGCACTTTGGCTCACTTCTGTGTTTTTAAAGTTCTCTATAAAAATTTTTCCGCTGGATGCAGTTAAAGGTGCACTAAGCAATTTTTGCAAAAAGCTTTTGACCTCAAGTGTCTGACTGATACCCAATACACACCTGCAGCCAATCAGAAGTGAGGGGTGTGGCTTGTAACGATGATGATGATGTCAAAAGTAATATGAGGTCTCATTGGATTATGGGTGGGGGTTTTTCGGTGCAAATTACATTAACAACATAATTTGGAAATAATTACTTAGTGCACCTTTAAAAGTCCTGTAAAATTAAAATACTAGTTTTTTAGATGTTCGTAAGAGTACTATTAGTTTTAAGGATATCTATAAGCTAGTGTGCTCCAACACATTGACAAAATTTGCATTTAGAAGATATAAAACCGATATAAACATCCAAAGCTTGCAGTTTGTCACTTCCACCTATAAATGGGTCAATGATTTTTTTTCACGTCACCTCATATATCAGTTTCTCATCAAATCTTGGCCAACCAAATGCAAATGCCAATCAAATGCTATTGGCTATTTTTTAAAAAGGGTAGGAGTTACTCTATGTTCCATCCTCTCTTCATGTTTCCGTTGAGTTTACATCAAACATCGAATTTAAAAAAATGCACATTTCAAAGCACTTCAGTTTTCAGTTGTATTTTGGATACTGTCAGGTTTTCTGTGTTCAGGATTGGGTTGAGAAGATTATTCCACCAACCGGGAACAGTGAATAAGAAGGTTCTGGAAAGCGATCACCATTTTGTATGTGCAAGAAAACAGTGCATGTGAGAAAGGAAGCTTCAGAATTGTATATAAAAATATGGAGACCTTCAGAACAAAACTGCTATTTAGCATATTTACATTTTGCAAGGCAATTGTGTGTTGCAGTGACAGTGAGTTGTTCACAGAAACCCATAATTGCAGTGGGCGATGCGACGACTTGATTATGCATTGACTATACTTGCACAGCTTGATGAGCAACATTTCTGCAAAACATTTTGATGTCAGATTCTGAATGTTAAAACATAAAGGTACATTTGTTGCATAGCAAGAAATGTAAGCCTAGTGTTTGTTTTATCTCCTTAAATATGTAATACAGTAAAGACAGGTAGTGTCAGTTTTATCAGATAATCTGAATTTGAAAATAAAATTTTAAAACTGTTAAAAAATTGTTGTTAAATTACTCACCATTCAAGATGTAGGTGTCTTTTTTCTTATGTAAAACATTACAGAATATTATTTTAGCAGAAACTGAGGTCTTTGTTTACTCATACTCATGCAAGTCAAAAAAGTCTAACAAATAAAAAACAAAAAAATTAACTGGCAAAACAAAATTAATACATGTAATGACTAACAATACATTGAGGTCATATGTGCAAGAAACAGAATATTTTATCTACAGCATTCACTGTAAAAAAGCTGGGTTCCACACAATTCATTAATGTTGTCCCAATGCGAATTGATTAAGTTAACATAATCCTTTTGCATTCATTCATTTTCTTTTTGGCTTAGCCCCTTTATTAATCTGGGGTCGCCACAGCAGAATGAACCGCCAACTTATCCAGCATATGTTTTACGCAGCGGATGCCCTTCCAGCTGCAACCCATCACTGGGAAACATCCACACACACATACACTACGGACAATGTAGCCTATACCCAATTCACCTATACCGCATGTCTTTGGACTTGTGGGGGAAACCGGAGCACCCGAAGGAAACCCACGCAAACATGGGGAGAACATGCAAACTTCAACAGAGATGCCAACTGACCCAGCAGAGGCTCGAACCAGCGACCTTCTTGCTGTGAGGCGATCGTGCTACCCACTGTGCCACCGTGCAGCCCCATAATCCTTTTTTACAAATTTAAGTGGTTTGAACATGAAACAATTAAGTTGTCCCCCCAAAAAAACACAAAATAATTATGTTGTTATAGCTCATTTTAAATAAGTAGTTTGAACAAGCAGCAAAAGTCATTTTTTAAATGTTGAAAATGAAATGTAACCATTCAGTTATTGACCAAATCACCAAGAACCACAATTTCAGTTCAAAATGTGTTTTTTTTATATTCTACTCAATAAAATGTCACGATTAAAGCACTAAGAACTATTTCAAGATTAAAGCTCTAACAAAAATGGTGTTTATTCTTTCACTCACTTTCTTTCGGCTCATTTCCTTCTTTTATCAGGGGCCTTCACAGCAGTAACTCATGCAACCCTCAGTGCTGGGAAACACCCATTTACACACACAATGGGCTATATCACATGTTTTTGGACTGTGGGGGAAACCAGAGCACCTAAAGTAAAGCCAAGACTTGAACCAGGGATCTTCTTGCTGTGAGGCGAGTCCCAGGTAGCAAAGAATTCTGGCCCAGATTTGGCATTAAGCTGGCACAGCAGGCATTCATCCAGCACTGGCATACAGCGTGTGAGCCAAACATGGCCTGGGTTTGACAGAGGTGGCACCGTCTTTAAAGCAGCACACAACACTTGGGCCAGATGTCAAATGTAGTATTTGGCCCAGATGTTAAAAATTGATATGTGAGCCATGGAGGTTTGGCCTATTTTGACCCACATTTAAAATACTTTCAAATTGTTTTTGAGTAAAGAAAAAAATTCTACCAATTAGGTGGCTTTGAAAAAAAGCACGCCCATAGCATGCCTAAAGCGCAATGCTTCATGGGTTTATCAATTTCATTGTAATCGGGAAACACCAACATATCTGGCCCAGTTCAGGCATGTTATGGTCCATGTTTGGCCCTTGTCTGGAAGTCAGACTTGGTCCAGTCATGTACTGTAATTCACGGTATGCGGTATGTGGGGCCAAGCAAAAACTGATTGTGTGGGCCAGAGCTGGGTTACGCTATGTGGGGTGCTACTCACTGACACTGTGTTTATTTAAATCGAATATATTAATATGAGCAAATCAGTGTCTATGAACAATGGTTAGAGTGGTTGCAGGGGTGAAAGTTAGTGGAAACAACTTTTCTTGTGAGTGTACTAAAACATAACACAGTGATCTTATGAGGCATTTTCACACTCCCACAGGTCAGCAGTAGATGAAGAAGTCTTAAGATGTATTCATCAACAAATATTTCACAGGTGAGACTTTTGCTTGAGCTACAATGACTAATTGTATCACAAGGCTGACCATATTTAGTTATATAAAGGCATAGTTTACACACAAAATCTAATTCATTCATCTTTAATAGTACTCTCCCTCCACTTGTTCCAAACATGAGTTTCTTTCTACTATTGAGCATAAGCAGGATGTTTTGAAGAATGTTGGAAACCACTGACTTCTTTGACTGATTTTTTTTTTTTACAATGAATGTCAATGGCTACAATTTTCCAACATTCTTCAAACGTTCTTCTTTTGTGTTCAACAGAAAGAAACTCAGGGTGGTTAAATTGTTGAGTATATTTCCATTGTGATCTATCCCATTAAATTAGGACTGATTTATGACATCAACAACTTATATAACATTTCAATAACCTTAACAGAAATAGGAACCCACTTTAAAAAGAAGTCAGCCTGAGTGGAAGATGCATGCTGGAAATTGTGACATATGTGACAGTTTATTCCCTAAAAATGTAAATGAGTTATTCTATTTACAAACAAACAAACAAACAAACATAGACACCTTTGCGTTTATATCAATATGAAAGTGAAGCAGCATGCAAATTATTCTGGGTTGTTGTTTCAACTGTGCCCACGCATTTTAACCAATAGCTTGGATATTTTTAAAAATGATTTTAATGCCGATTTGCTTAAGAGTCAGTCAGACCGGTTTGGATGGTTTATTAATAAAAACAAAACAATGACTTAGTCACAAACCAAATACTACAGGCATTCAAATTTACAGCAGAATAAAACTACGAAATGTTCCCTTTATTATACTTGTGGAAAATGTATATTTATATTTATCCATGATTTTTGAGAATTTACTAAAACGCTTGCTCCGGAAAATTCTTTTCCAGGTTTGGGACATTACTTTCCATGTTAGCAAAATTCCATGCCATGAAAGTGTTGGGCATTTTAGAGATGTTCCATGCTAAAAAAGTAGAATTTCTGATCTAATCACATGCAATGCTCCCAAACCTGGTGAACAGGTATGTTTCAAAAGGATCTGAATTATTCTGCCTTCTTATTGACCCTTTTGACAGAATGTAATATAGGAATATCTTTTTTTTTTATACCAAGCTTGGTGGAAGAAATGAATCCCTATGGCAGACTTTGTTAAATAAATGTTGATTATATTAAAATACTTATTTAAATTGAGCTGAAACAACACAAGGTTTTTATTGGATCACTTAACTGTTTTATGTTCAAACCACTTATATTCATAAAATAAATATATATATATATAATAATAATTTTACTTAATTCCTCCATGTTGTCCCAACACAAATCGATTATGTAAGCCAGCATTTTTTAGTTTATGATTTTGTCAAGTTAGAAGGGATAAACATTCATTCATTTTCTTTTCGGCTTAGTCCCTTTATTAATCTGGGGTCACCACAGCGGAATGAACCGCCAACTTATCCAGCATATGTTTTACGCAGCGGATGCCCTTCCAGCTGCAACCCATCACTGGGAAACATCCATACACACGCATTCACACACATACACTACTGTGTATTACACTACTGTGGCTTACCCAATTCACCTATATCGCATGTTTTTGGACTTTTGGGGGAAACCGGAGCACCTGGAGGAAACCCACACGAACACGGGGAGAACATGCAAACTCCACACAGAAATGCCAACTCACCCAGCCGGGGCTCGAATCAGCGACCTTCTTGCTGTGAGGCGATTGTCCTACCCACTGCGCCACCGTGCTGCAGGGATAAACATATATTTTGAATTTTGATTTTAGAATTTTCCATTGCCATGAATTGGGGGAAAAAAAGCACATTACTGTGTGTGTGTGTGTGTGTGTGTGTGTGTGTGTGCGTGTTTGCGGTGTTCACATAGATGATAACCATCTGGTAGACTGTAAAACTTATGTCAGATTCATACTACACAATATCAGCCTGATTTTGGCACAAAACGATCCAACCATTTGATTTATGGTGTTTTATGGTGATTTATGGAGGTAATTTGTAAATGAAGTTAGGCATCAGTATAAGAATCAATCGATTATACTTTGATTAAATACATATTTGATAATCCAATGCTATGTCTGGGACATTTTACATTGCCTAAAAAAAAAGTTTTATAGCACCAAAGCTATTCCATGCATGGCTTTCATTTTATATATACTTAATTTTCATACTTAATTAAAAAATAACAAAAATAATACTTGCCAAACATATTCTATGTTTTGTTTTTTTGTCATTAACAATAATATCCTAAATAATATCTAACCTCCTTTTCAACTTTATGTCCCCCAGATAAAGTACTTCATATGATTTAGGAATACAAGCAAACATATTGTTGATAGCAGTGTACAGTTTCCTAAATTCTCAGTTCTTGCCAAAATATTTGAGCATCTTGTGCCTTTTCTACACTGGGTATAGCTTTCAAACATAACGAAACGAAACGAAAGACGATGGTTTTGATTCTGCTAGATGAAATTATGCAATGGAGGAAGTGGTCCATTGTTCATACACACTTGTTTTCAGAAATCAGTTTCTACTTCCATATTCTTGATGACATTATGCGTGTCATTAAAGATGGCCAACGATGATTGGTCAGCAAAAGATGTGAAGCATTTCTAATCCCACACGATAGCCAAAAATATTGTATTGTGAAATGTACTCTGGCCTTAATTAGAAAGTAGTCACCAATCTAGTACACTCAAAAAAAAAAAAGATCTTTGCTGTTTGTTCAAACTACTTATTTCAAATGAGCTGAAACAAGACAATTCTTGATTTTTTTTAGGGGACAACTTAATTGTTTTATGTTCAATCCACTCAAAATTGTAAAAAAATAATGTTAACTTAATTCCTTCCCAACAAAAACAGGGTTTATGCACAGGGACTTTTAACTTTCAGTCTTTCTGGTTAACGGTCTTTACAAAATCATCACGTTTAAGATCTGATTTCTTTAAAAACCTGTGATCTTCACTGCCTGACAGATATACGATATAAAGTGGGTCTCAGATCAGACAAGAAGTACTGCATTAAATTCCATTTCCCCCCAGCATGTCTTTAAAATAAGCAATTTTTCTTTACCCCAGTATTTTCAATGGAGTTTCTGCGCTAGCCTGCTGCTACTGACGGCGCTAGCATTTACACGGTCTTTCATCTCATTTTACGCTTGAACAACTAAATGAATGCTGAAGTCTATTTAACTGACTGTATTTTAACTACATTACAACATCGATGCTATAAAAGGAACCTTATGAAATCGAAAATAGCCACATTAACCTTTCACCAGAAGTTTATAATTAGCTGAAAAGCACTAGCTATGCATGTACCCCATTGATTGTGTGGAAACCAGCATGTTTTGCAGTGTATGTGACAACATTCAACAGTTTTACTTTCATATCCACTATTTTTTCTCGTCTTGGATTTAAAGCCGATCTGTTTGTAGCAGCTGCATAAATCAACAGTTGGGAAAGCACAGGGCATTTGGTCATGATTGTGGCTAACCTCATAAAGAATGTCACCTCACTGGTTTCTCTTCCACAGATGGAATGCTGAACATATTTTGCCGCAGATGCTCCCGATTTTAGATCTCAATCTTTCAGTCTCTCTCCCTCTTCTCTTTCCGTCCATTTCACAAGTTGTAAACACACACACGGGCTATTGTATGAAAACACACACAGCAGCGGTCTTTTCCCCCTCCCCTACAAATGAAAACAGAGAACAAACTCTCACAAATCATGTTAAGCAGATTGACCTGAAAAAAAGTACCAAACGCGAGCATGAGATTTTCCCACTGCAGAGTCTCCGCCCACAATCAGTTACTGACCTTCTATTCATATCTCCGGCATCTGATCTTATCAAATGCAATCATCTGCTTGAGTTTCCCTCTCAGTACCCCTGCCTTCATTAATTAGAAAAAAAAAGAATCCGGTTTGATGTTTCACTTTACACATGTGCTAAATACAGTATATTACACATGTGACTTTGTAGTTTGGTATTATAGTGTTGCATGTTCAGTACAGTAAATTCCGTAAAAGCTACGAATACCATCAAAAAGTACCATGGTTCTGATATGTTAATCTAAGTTTCGTGTATTCTATGAAATGCAATTGAGCACCATGGTTCATATGCTAATCTTTTAATTCCCAATCAGTCATTTCAAAAGAATGCAGGGTGTTTTGTCAAAATACCTTTGCTTGTTTATTTATTAGTATATAAGCTTTGATTAAAAAAAAATAAAACTTAAAGCATAATACTTGAAAGTAATGTTTTATATACAGTAGTATTACTGTACTAACAGTTTCCATATTTTGTGATTCACAAATGTTGATATATGGTTGCGAATTGCATTCTGGGATGTTGATCTCTGCTCTGTCGACTTCTGATGTTAAAAATTCAACTCTACAGTTTAACAAAGTGACTTTTACTGACATTTTAGTTGTTTGAAATAACATATTGTATAAGAAATAATATAGAGAGAAATAAATCTATTACAAGGTGTTTGTACCGTAATATACAACCAACCCAGACAATACGTCACTTTAAACTATTAAAAATGTTAATAAAAGTCACCTTTTCAAACTTTTAGACGTTAAAAGTTGTTAGAAGAAGAATCAAGGCCACATAATGCAAATAAAAATAAATTTGGAAAAATAAACATTAATCACCAAATACAAAAAATTGCAAATTTTTGGATATCTTTTACAAGTCTAGTACTACTCGACTCTGATATCGAATATGCCATTTTTCAAATACTATACAGTGGGGCATTATATGTGATTTCAGAAATTCAACGGCTGCTATCCCCATGAGCATACATTCTTCTCCGGTTTCCCCCACAAACCATGACATACAGGTGAATTGAGTAAACTAAATTGGCCCTATAGTGTATGTATGTGTGTGTGTGAATGCGAGAGTTTATGGGTGTTTCCCAGTACTGGGTTGCAGCTGGAAAGGCATCAACTGTTTAAAACATATGCTGGAATAGTTGGCGGTTCGTTCCGCTGTGGCAACCCCTGATAAATAAGGGGCTAAGCTGAAGGAAATGAATGAGTGAGGATTAAGGAGTTGGACGAGTGTGGCTGAAATTGCTTATTTTCTGAGTAGGTAATATTTTAACATTTTAACTCATTCAAGAAGCATGTTTTATATAGTATGAATATGAATAGTGTGAATGTAATTAAGACATACTTTTATCACAAGACCTACCTGTATTGGTTGTGTCACCACTTCTCTTCATAAATTATTTCTTGTAAATTCATAGTAAACACACTAGACAGACAGCGATCACTGGTTGCCTGAAATTTGGCTTTTAGCTGTACTAAATTCATTGTAAATAATGAATTCACAGGAAATGCTGCTTTAAAAAAATGTTACCCACTGCGAGGTATAATACAGTCAAAATATATGTAACAGAATGTTCTTACATGTGTAATATGAATGGATTTCATTGCACACATATATCTGCTTATCTCTCAGTAGAGTATAGTTTCAACTAGACCGGTTTGTGACATAAAAAGTGTTGTACATACATATATACATGCAGTACATGTTCAACAAGTACCATACTTGAAACAGAAAACGTTCAAAACACATGCACCTGAATGTTTCTGCCACATTAGAAGAGTTTCCTTCACCTATTAACGGTGTGGTCTAAGGATTAAATGCCAGAGGTGGCTCAAAGTACATTAAATTAATACAAAAACTGTAAAATTTGATAAAATGCACAAAGAAACACATAGATTCATTAATAGTGATGTTATAAAGACACAGATGTGTGTTTATAGAGTAAGTTGCAATGGTTTTGATCACAGCTCAACCAATTAGAATCAAGGACCAGAATTATTCATTCTAAACCAGATTAAAGGCCCATTTACATTAAGAAAGACTACTTCAAAGACCATTATAACAGCATATTACAATTACAGTATTTCCACCGATGTTTAATATTGAACCATTTGTGCACACCAAGGTTATGTCATCTGTCGCTTTAAATGCTCCATCTAATCTCAATCTAATGTGGATTCTGATTGAATATAAATATTTGTATCATTCATCAGCTGAAATAAATGGCTCTGAAATCATTTCCAACACTATCATTCTCCTGTGTGACATTATTATGGATTTATTTTTATGATTATCCATAAGTATAAATTATATGACATCCATAAGTTAACAGCCGTTAACATCATAGGCAGAGAAATTTGATCACAAAATTGTTTATGGAGCTTTGTATGATCACAGTTGAATTCACATTGAATGTTTAACAATGATTTTGGTTCCTGTTTCGGACTTTGAACGTCCCGGGACCCTTGCCTATGGAGGATAGAGCTCTTGGATTTCATCTAAAATATCTTAATTAGTCTTCCAATGATAAACAAGGTCTCAGGAGAACAGAAACGACATGGGTGAGTAAATAAAAAACAGAATTTGAATTTTTGGGTGAACTAACCCTTTAAGGAGAATGTGGGTATTTCCCCCCTCAAATAAATGGATACATTCAACTGCTTATTTAAAATATATTTTTGTGTGTTCAACATAAGAAAGAAACTCATACAGTTTTGTAACAACACACTCAGAAATAAAGGTATAGCTGTCCCTGGGGCAGTACCTTTTCAAAATGCACACCTTTGTACCAAACGGGTTTATATTGGTTCATTAAAGGTACAGCCCCAGTGACAACTGTTGTACTTTTATTTCTTAAATATATCATGAATATCATCATTAAATGCATATATAGGTCTAAGTATCTATATAAACAGTGCTATTTTTTCAACATTGAGAATTTTTCTTTTAACTAAAGGATTCCTGCATATTAGAGGAAACGTGTTGTGTTTGTGTATTGATGAAGGGTGGTTGGGTTCACCAGTCACATTCACTGAAGAGATAGGGACAGTGTGTTTGTCTTTGTGTAGGCTGTTGTGTAGGAGTGTGTGGTATGCATAGGAAAGTACAAGCGACTGAATGGGGATGTCCCAAAGGGTTTAACACTTCCAAGAGAAAAAAGAAGAAACACAGTGGATCTAGGTGAAAAAAAAAATGACAACAACTTCTTATTAGTACAAACACTGCTGTTGCCTTCCCCTTCCCCTTCCCCACACACACACACACACACACACACACACACACACACACACACACAC
>CAIGQW010034320.1:445-11227 GCA_903798125.1 Danio choprae
ATTCATTCATTCATTTTCCTACGGCTTAGTTATGCAGCGGATGCCCTTCCAGGCGCAGCCCAGTGCTAGGAAACACCCATACACACTCACAATCACACACACCAATTGGCCAATTTAGTTAATCCAATTCACCTATACCACGTCTTTGAACCAACCCGATCTCATAAATCTGAGTACAAATAACACGACTTTCCACCTTCCCTTTGCGTGCAATGCAAAATTGTTTTTTTTGCGTGCATATGATACGCCAATCCATCCCATTCATTTCTATGGAGAACAGATGCGTCCATATACCACGCACCAACTTTAACGGTGATGACGTCATCAACGAGACTCAGTTCAATGCCAGTTCACCTGAGCGTCACCTTGAATCAAGTAAGTAAGGGCAACAGCCCCCCCCCCCCCCCCTATATTTTGTGATGAAATAACTGTCAGGTATCTGTTCTGTGTCATGTGATTCCTTTGTTCTGTTTCCCGCTGTTTCCTAATGTTCATTTGTTTCACCTGTGTACTTTCCCCCCTTTTCTTTTTTATAGTCTTTTTTGCCCCAGTGTTTTCTTTTTCTCTCCCTCGTGTTCCCATGGCCCCATCTACCGCCCCAAATTTCCTCACCTCCTGCTGGAGCAGGGGGAAAGCAGTCCTGAGGACTATTAGTTGCAAATTTCACCAGCTATCCAGGCGACGTGCTCTGCGTGTTTTTTAACACGGTCGTTCGAAGATGGTCCTCAGGGCAACATCGCCGCTTATGTGAAGTGGACACTGGCGAGGAATGGATCACCATTTACTGTCTGCACGAAGGAAAACCTCGTCAGTGCCACTCCCGACCCAGTGACCAGCAAAACACCACCCATCTGCAGGGAGCACTTGCCAGAGCCCACCGCAAACAGAGAGCCACCCACGGTGTACAAGCCATTGCCATCTAAAGTGACAGTGCAGTATTACACCGAGCAGGAGGAGCTCCAAACCTCGTCTGACCAGGTGCTTGAGCCGGCAACATCGCCGAAAGGGAGAGTCCTGGCGGACCTCAGCAGGTATGGCGAGAGTCCCGCTCACCCCCCCTCTATAGATGGACAACTGCTGGACACTGGGAAGTTGCTCATAGATTTCTGGAGCAAAGTCAAGCCCCTTCTGCTGTTTCCAGACAGCAAAGATGTATTTCCGCGTCAACTGTTTCCAGATAGTTTTATTAACTCCTGTATTTCCTGATGATTCAAGCTCCAGAGTCGTGAGTAACTTCCCACACTCTCCACCTCTACTCTAACCAAAGACTGCAGCCGGTCAGCCAGCTCCAGCACTGCTGCAGTCAGCAGCCCCCCAGCTCGCCCTCAGGGTCCGGAGGTGGAGCTCGCGTTTTACATTGGCTCACTCCTCCCTCGTCTCCACCGTGGGCTGTCAGCCCACCAGCTCCGCCAGGCTCCCTCGTCTCTCCGGCTCCACCTTGGTCAGTCGTCGCCCTTCCTACACCTCTGGACTCCATTCCTTTGGCTGCGCCTCGTCGCACCGTCCTACCGGCTGCGTTGAGCTCCTCCTTCCCTCCAGCTACGCCTTGGTCCTCTGTCACTCTGGCTCCGCCGCGGGCTTCCGGAACCCCGCCGTCGCCTTGCTTGGGTGAGCCGTCTGCTCCACCTTCCCCCTACGGCTCTCTGTCTCCTCCCTGGGCTCCACCGCCATCAGCGGCGTCTCCCTCAGTTGGCCCCCTAGAGTCGACAGCCACTCCTCCTCCATTGCCCCTCCCTTCCTCGACTCCGCTCTGGGCCATCCTTCTGGCTGTGTCCTGGGTCTTCCTGCTTCAGCTGCCTTCCTGGTTCCTCCCTCCTGAAACTCCTCCCTGCCCAAGTCCTCCACTCTTCATCTACCAGCGTCCTTCCTGGTTCCTTCCTCCTGAAATTCCTCCCTGGCTAAGTCCTCTACTCCTCGTCTTCCAGTGTCCTTCCTGGTTCCTCCGTCCTAAGACTCCTCCCTGGCACCCTCCCCTTCCACCTTCCCTTATATTATGTTGTTGTTGTGTTGAAGGGGGTAATGTCAGGTATCTGTTCTGTGTCATGTGATTTCTTTGTTCTGTTTCCCGCCGTTTCTTAATGTTCATTTGTTTCACCTGTCTCTCACCCCTGTGTCCAATCAGTTTAATCATCTTCCCTGTGTATTTATACTCCTGTGTTTGGTTCAGTCCTTTGTACGGTATTGTATTGTCTGATCATCATTCCATGTTGTCTTCACCCCATGTCTTTCCTGAGTCTCCTGTGTTTCCAGTGCCCTTGAAGTGAGAGTGTTTGTAAATAAATTTGTGTATTTTGATAAATTCCATGTTCCTGTGCCTTCACTTGGAAAACGAACGTGACAATAATGGCGTTAACTGTATTATTTTACTCAGTTTTGTGTTTCTGCATCACATTACATGGTGTCGAGTGTTAGAAACAGGAAATTATGCGTTCAAAGTTGTTATTCAAGTGTAACATATGGCCGTTTGGTTAGCCCAGCTGGTAGCCCAGCCTTCACATTACTGCTGCCATCACTGGAGAAGTTATTCAAAAATTAAAGTTTATAAACATTGGGATGATGGCACTGCAGATCTACAGATTAAATTATTGTAGTATGCATGCATTTTGAACAAATCCTTAATACGATCCATCCATGTACCGGGTCCAGGAGATCGAATATCTGGTGGACTGGGAAGGGTATGGCGCAGAGGAACGTTCATGGGTCTTCTGTAATGATATCCTTGATTCATCTCTTCTGTCAGACTTCCATCAACAATACCTGCCAAACCTGCATCTCGTCGGGAGCTTATTTTTGTTATTTTTTTGTTTTTGTTTAAAAAATAAAAAGTAGAATGGCTAAATAGAATAAACAAATATATACAGTTCAAGTCATAACACATTTCAACACATTTATAACTGATTTTCTTATATATTTCAAAATCAAAAAAAATATTGCTTAGGGGCTAATAATATCAAATTAAAATGGTTTATAAAAAAATGTTAAAAAAAAAATAAAAAAAAATACTTTTATTCTAGCTGAATTAAAACAAATAAGACTTTCTCTACAAGAAAAAGTATAGAAAATATTGTGAAAAATTCCTTGCTTTGTTAAACAATGTTTAGGAAATATTTGAAAAAGAAGAAAAAATCACGAGGGTGAATAATTCTGACTTCAGCTGTATATAATAAATATTGAGGTATGAAGTCTGACTTTTCTCTGCTGTGTACACCGTTCCTTTTCTGTTATTACAGTATAGTAAAATTTCTGTCACAATCTATAAAATATATTTCTTCAAGAATATGGAAGTTCCATTAACGAGAGAAGGAAATAACTAGCAAGTCAGTGTTTTCTAAGTATTAGTCAACAAGAAAACACATTACTAAATTAATGTGTCACTTATAATGTGAATTTGTGCAAAACAACTCAAATTTAAGCATTAAGATACAAAAATGTTAAATACAAATTAATATTACAAAATAGTCACTATTTATTACCCATTTCTTTATATTTCATATCTATACATTTTTATTGCAAAGGCAATGTAATGTGCTTACATTGATTTATCCCATGGAGTTAAACATTTTGTTAAATGGGAAATTAAATATTATTAAATAATTTCTCTTTTGTTTGTAGAAAAATGCCAGGAGGTTCAACTTTCAGGAAGTGCCCGCATTGCAGGGAGAAACTGAACTGTGCAAATAGAAGATACACAAAGGTAAATAATGTACAATAGGCTGTATGCGTAACGGATCAGAGAGAAGACAAAGGCGGATTAACAGAAAGAATAGATATTTAATAATACTTTAAACAAACAATGTAAAGGAGATTGTTCAGAATGGATAAATCATCAATACAAACATAATAAAAGAAAAACAAAACAATCTGAACTTAACTTCGGGTGGTAACTGAAACAAGATGATGGCGATGGAGGTAAACACAGTACAGGATACACAGGACGAGGATATAGATGAAATGACATGATACAACGACAGGTAAATGTTTTCAAGTTGATAAGCACTGAGTCCGGGTACTAACAACAAGTAGATCATACAGTGAATGTTCCAGGCTTATGTAGCGTGAGTGGGCTGATTAGCAACAGGTGAAGGTGATTAGAATTCTGGTGATTGGGGCTGTGCAGGGGCTGTGAATGAATCTGATTGTCCGAAAGGATTCCTGACAGTACCCCCTTCTCCTAGGGCAGCTCCCGACGAGATGCAGGTTTGGCAGGTATTGTTGATGGAAGTCTGACAGAAGAGATGGATCAAGGATATCATTACAGAAGACCCATGAACGTTCCTCTGCGCCATACCCTTCCCAGTCCACCAGATATTCGATCTCCTGGACCCGGTACATGGATGGATCATCCAGGACTTCAGGAGGAGGAGGCACCTCGGTACCACCAGCTTCTGTGGATGGAGGAAGATGAGTATTAGTGGCAGGTTTGAGGAGTAAAACATGAAAAGAAGGGCATATGCGATAGTAAGGAGGAAGTTGTAGTAGGTAGGTGACGGGGTTACTCTGTCTCTGAATGGGGAACGGCCCGATGTACCGGGGACTTAGCTTTTTACAAGGCAACTGGAGACGGATATCCTTCGTGGAGAGCCAGACAACCTCTCCTGGCTGGAACGTGGGAGCAGGGCAATGTCGGACATCCCCAGAGATCTTGTGTCTCCGGACTGCTTGTTGTAGGTGTACATGGGCCGTATCCCTGACCCTCTCGCTTTCCCGGAACCAGTGGTCAACAGAGGGGACCTGAGTGGGTTCTTCCGACCAGGGAAATAAGGGAGGTTGATACCCCAGTATACACTGGAATGGGGTTAGCCCAGTGGTTGATTGGCACAGAGAGTTCTGGGCATACTCTGCCCAGGGAAGGTATCGTCTCCAGTTGTGTTGGTTGGAAGAACAATAGGTTTGGAGGTATCATCCGATCTCTTGAATCTTCCGTTCAGTCTGGCCATTGGTTTGCGGGTGGTAACCGGAGGACAGGCTGACTGAGATTTGGAGTTTCTGGAAAAATGAGAGCCACACCCGGGAGATGAACTGAGGTCCACGGTCTGAGACAATGTTTTCAGGGAGACCAAAGTTCCTGAAGAGATGGAATAATGCCTCTGCTGTGTCTAGAGCAGACCCTTTAAGGGAACTAATCTACAGGCCTTGGAAAACCTGAACAGGATAGGACATGGTGAGAAACCTCACGGGTCATTTTAGGCCACCAATACTGGGCACAGAATAGCGAGAGGGGAAAGTCTAGAAGGAAGGAACGGAAAGATGGCGGTACATATAACTTCCCTTCTGGACCTCCCAGCCCAACAGGTGTCTTGAATTTGTCGGTTACTGTGGACTAGCTCTGGAGGAAGAATTGGGTCTGAGTTGTTGAAAGCTTCAGGCTGATATAAGCGGGATAAAGCATCGGCTTTGATATTTTTGTGCCCCGGCCGGTAGGTTATGGTAAAATCAAATAGTGAGAAGAAGAGGGCACACCTAGCCTGGCGAGGGTTCAGCCGTTTGGCTTCCCGGATGTACTCCAGGTTACGGTGGTCCGTGATAACTTGTACAGGATGTTTAGCTCCCTCGAGCCAGTGCCTCCATTCCTCCAGAGCCAGTTTGATCACCAACAACTCCCGGTTGCCGATGTCATAATTTTGTTTTTGAGAACTTCTGGGAAAAGAAGGCGCATGGGTGAAGCTTGGGAGGCTCTCCGGAGTACTGTGAAAGGACAGCTCCTGCTTCGACAGTGGAGGCATCCACCTCTACCATGAAGGGCTTATTGGGATCAGGTAGTGTGAGTGCCGAAGCCATACAGAAGGCGATTTTGAGAGCATTGAAGGCTTTGATAGCTAAAGGGTTCCAACAGAGGGCTATATGGTGATTTTTGAGGAGATTTGTGAGGGGGGTAGAAAAAAGACAGTTATTGATAAAGCGACAGTTAAAGTTGGCAAAGCCAAGAAATCGTTGTAGTTCTATCACAGAAGAGGGTGGGGACCAGTCCTGAATGGCTGCAACCTTGTTGGTATCCATATGGATCCCTGCAGGGCTGATGATATTCCCGAGGAACTAAATGGTATCTTGGTGAAACCCACACTTCTCAGCTTTAAGGAAGAGGTGATGCTGCCGTAACTTCCCCAGGAACTGCGTAACGTGTTGGCGATGTTCGGCCAGGTTCAGGGAGTATATAAGGATGTCGTCGATATACACTATGACAAAATTGTGAAGGAACTCCCAGAACACCTCGTTCATGAAGTTCTGGAAGACGGACAGGGCATTGACCAGCCCATAGGGCATGACCTGGTACTGATAATGGCCAGCAGGAGTGATGAGGGCAGTCTTCCATTCATCTCCACAATGAATGCGAACAAGGTTGTATGTGCTACGCAGGTCCAGCTTGTAAAATATGTGAGCTTCACACAGTTCCTCGAGTGCTGCAGGGACTAGTGGCAGAGAATAGGGGAATTTAATGGTTTGGGAGTTGAGGGTACGATAATCAATACAACTTCTTGCCAACAAAGAAAAAACTGGATGCGGCTGGTGAGGTTGAAGGTGTAATATAACCTTGGTGGAGAGCCTCCCTAATGTAATCCTCCATGGGCTTCTGCTCTGGGATGGACAGTGGATAGATCCTTCCCTTAGGAAGCTTAGCTCCAGGCAGCAAGTCGATAGCGCAGTCCCATGGCCAGTGCCGTGGAAGTTGGGTGGAAGCCTGCTTACTGAAGACGTCCTGGAATCCCTGGTAGTCAGAGGGTATAGAGTGGTTGCAGGGGATGCTTGGACTCTCGATGAGGGTGGACTGGAGTTTCAGGTTAGGATTAGCGAGATCATTAAGACAAGTTTGGTGAAAGTCAGGGCTCCAGCAAACGATATAATTTCTAGCCCAGTCTATGATCGGGGAGTGTTTGATCAGCTGTGGATCTCTCCAGCACCAGAAAGGAGATCTCCTTTTGGTGGAAAATCTGAATCTTCAGCTGATGTTTAGAGAGCGTTGTTTAACATTACCGAGTCCCAAGGGCTCTCCTCAAATAGTGTTATTGTGGTAAGACGGGACCTGTTTTCAGGCTGGTAGGTGAAGGCTCTTCAAGAAATTCAATGTGATGAAGTTCCCCGAGGAGCCCGAATCAATGAGGGCTTGGGCTGAAACAGATGAATGCTTTGATGATAACAAGACTGCTAATTTGGTAATATGGGTAATTTCTGGAGATAGGCTGACTGAACTTACCATCGGTCTGGGTGGACGAACTGGACAGGAACTTAGAGGAGTGCCCAACACCTCCACAATACAGACAGAGCCCTTGGGACAGACGTTGATGTCGTTCAATCGGGGTAAGATGATATGAATCCATCTGCATAGGTTCTGATGCTGGAGAGAAAACTTTGTGTGTGGGCGAAGCGGCATGTGGTGCGGTTTCCTCTGGGATGCATGCTGACAACTGCTGAGAAATCTGGAATTCTGTCTTGTAGAGAAGGGCTTCCAGGCCCATAGCATCATCAAAAAAAAAAAAAAAATCACCAGCTGTTGTCGAATGTTTTTTAACCCCTGACGGTAGACTGAGCAGAGCGCTGATTCATTCCATCCACTAAGCGCCGCCAGAGTTAGTTTCGGATGAACGAATTGGTTCATCAGAAATAGTTAATCTTCCAGTGAATGTTCCAAAAACCTCTTTGAAATGTTTGACAAAAGCCGTGAGATCATTGATAAATGGCACTTTCCACATGCCATAATGATTCAGCCCATTGCAGCGCTGTGTCCGATAACAAACTGGTGATAAATGCGTTCTTGGATCTTTCAGTCGGGAAGCGATGTGGTTGCATCTCAAAGTGAAGTGTGCATTGAAGCAAAAAGCCATTGCAGGATGCCACCTTGCCCGTATATGAAACTGGCATGGCCATGGGACTGCCAGAGGCAGATGAATTGCCCATCAAGGAGACTGGTGAGAAGAGGCGAATGAATCCGAAGTGCGATGAAGGGACATGGTGAAAACTTTGCCTTTGTCTTCTCCCTGATCCGTTGGAGTATGAATATTTAATAATACTTTACACAAACAATGTAAAGGAGATTGTTCAGAATGGAAATGTCATCAATACAAACATAATAAAAGAAAAACAAAACAAACTGAACTTAACTTCGGGTGGTAACTGAAACAAGATGATGGTGGTGGAGGTAAACATAGTACAGGATACATAGGACGAGGATATAGACAGTATGAAAGGCAAACTGGTACGCAGACAGGATACAACGACAGGTAAATGTTTTCAAGTTGAAGAGCAATGAATCCGGGTACTAACAAGTAGATCAGATAGTGAATTAATGAATGTTCCAGGCTTATGTAGCGTGAGCGGGTTGATGAGCAACAGGTGAAGGTGATTAGAATTCTGGTGATTGGGGCTGTGCAGGTGCTGTGAATGAATCTGACAGTCCGAAAGGATTCCTGACAGTATGAAATGGCAGACTGACATTTTTTGTGAATTCAAGCCAGAGTCACACTTGTTTAGATTGACATGTCACAGTTCCTGGGTCCAAGCACTCAACAATGTACTGTGCTACTTTTTAAAAATCATGATTTATATCCATGCATTATATCTGATAGTGTGGAAGTGATTTATTTTTTAAACGAATATCATATTTGTGCCTGAGAAGCAGTAAATTGAAATTAAGTAGTAAGCACTGTTTTTTTAAAAGATGAAATGTGTGATATGACTGAACAGTGAGTGGAATATAAAAAGCTATTTTCTTAATTCAAATGAGTAGAGGCTTGGACGTGAAAACCATATTCCATACGTCACAACTTACCAAGCCAGTTAGCATTAAATATCTCAGTTTTAGCACGCCGCATAATATATTTATTTTACTTAAAGTTAAAAATACAAAAGAATAGTTACAGAAATATATTTTGTTACTCTACAAGTTTGCTTCACAGTAGGCGTTTTCCAAAACGTTACATTTCATACATTATGGAAATGTACCTGTTGACATTTGATGTTTGACTGTTTGTTGCTTTTAAATAATTTTTTTCTTAGAGGGCTACAGTTTTAACATTGAATCTTTTTTTTTTTTTTTGGATATTGCAGTGATTCTCTAGTGTGGTCACTCAGTCCATTGAGATTTTCTATATTTTGTTTAATTTGTTATATTTTATTTAAGAAAAGAACTAATAAAAGTTAAAGAAAATAAATCTTCACTAGTGCATGCAGTAGTGACATTTAAAGGAATAATTTATATGGCCAGATAATGGACACACATATTTTCTGTTAAATCATGTATAATTAGACTTGTAACATCATGAGTATATTATTTCAATGTCTGGTGCATTGCCTCAGCTTTATATTTAGTGTCTCTGTTCAATGAATTTCATGAACCTATTATGCAGGTAATTATATCCTTATTATAACAGTGGTAGAAAATCAGCAACGCTTGATCAAATAGAGCACATTTTTTTATGAATTCTGACCCTTGGTCAGTGTGGGAAACTGCTGAACCTGAAATCCAGACAGACAGCAAGAATGAAGGTGTTCCAGGGCCAAGCACAAGAATGAGCCAAAAAAAATGTAAAATCATGCAATCAAGGAAGCGTTTTTGACAGTAGTGCCCTACTGGTAATGAAGATTTTTTTTTTCTCTTTTAAATAGAATAGGAAATTTTATTTACATTGTGCAGGGAAGCAACAACTATGCTGCTGTCATACAGTAACATGCCATGAGATCATCAACCCAAAAACATTTTTTAGTATATTAGAATCTTCACAAAATCACTGCTGCTTATGTAGTGCAGACTCTTTCACAGCTAGGTTTGCCAAAGATGACAAGTTTTATGTGTATAATGATAATAATGGCCGCACTTCCCGAAATCTTCTTAGCGATGTGTTGTTTCTAAGTTATACCTGAAGTAGTAACATTAAGATGTTACCTGCAGCATTCTTATTTAACCATACCTTCTGTAAGTCGTAGCTTCATAATGTTGTATATAAAAAGCTGGATATGTCTGTCCTTACTCTCAATGTACTCTTGATTCTGGATCGAGAGTAAGAAGAGAGATCATTGTTGAGTCTTTCTTTGTCAGCAGATGCTGACCTTATTACCAAATATCTTATCTTGTAATCATGATTCAACTCAAATTTGTTGAGAACTAATGATAAATAATCAATTTGAAAATGAAATGAAATCACTCATTTAAAGCAAATTCAGTAGCCTGCATATTAAATGAAGCACCCAGATATGAACAAATTGCGTACCAAAGTAGTATTTTGCTTGAGTGGTCATTAAATTTGCAGGATCTGGATTAAGTAAAGAGTACCTACTTGTCAACCAGATCAGATCTACCACCATGGACAGTGCCACGCAAGATCGCACATAAAGAGTTATACCTAAAGCAACTTCTTTAAGTTATTGTTTAGAGAACATGCCTAGAAAGTTTATACCTTTCCTTAAGAAAAAAACCTTTGTATTGGTGGCGCACTAAGAGGCGCAGTGGGTAGCACAATTGCCTCACAGCAAGAAGGTCGCTGGTTCGAGCCTCGGCTGGGTCACTTGGCGTTTCTGTGTGGAGTTTGCATGTTCTCCCTGTGTTGGCGTGGGTTTCCTCCAGGTGCTCCGGTTTCCCCCACAAGTCCAAAGACATGCGGTATAGGTGAATTGGGTAAGCTAAAATTGTCCGTAGTGTATGAGTGTGAATGGGTGTGTATGGATGTTTCCCCGAGATGGGTTGCAGCTGGAAGGGCATCTGCTGCGTAAAACATATGCCGAATAAGTTGGCGGTTCATTCCGCTGTGGCGACCCCAGATTAATAAAGGGACTAAGCCGAAATGAAAATGAATG
>CAIGQW010034380.1:0-31258 GCA_903798125.1 Danio choprae
AAAAAACAATCGTTTTTCAACAGTTTGCACAAAAAATGTAAGCAGTAAAACTGGTTTTGACATTGATATTAAGAAGAAATGTTTGCATCATTGTATAAGTGTGATATTGATGCATGTATGTATGCTTAAATAGTGCAAGCTCATAATTAAGGATAAGGATTTGTTCAGTCATTAGCATTTGAAATCATGTTACTGTTTTTAATTCATAGACAGAGACAGGAATATTACTCTAATCATGTAGCATTTAACAACAAAGACCTTAGCTTAATGGAGTGCACTCACATTTATGTCAACATTTTTAATTACAGAACAGTTAGAACTATAAAAATAACTGTATGTTTGTGTGTGTGTCATAGTGGAGACCATCCTGGGTCTGACCGGAGCCACCATGGGCAGTCTGATCTGCTTCATCTGTCCAGCTCTCATCTACAAGAAGATCATGAAGAACGCCTGGACCGCACAGGTACACACAAATAACCTCTGGCTGCCAAGCATTATATTGATGTATATACTAAAAATCCAAAAGGTGGTAATAACATTATAAGTGATAATACTAGTATTTCACAATGAAACTATTTTAACTGTTTTTCTGTCAATTAAAAGGGCTCGATATTAACACTCGTCTTGTAAAAGTTGATGTTTTTGAAAGGGAAATAATGTTAGCCTGATTAAAATTTCAAATTAGGCAAGAAAAGCCTAAAATGTAGACGAGATTGATTCAGATTTGTAATATTTCATATTTTAAAATGTAAATGTAACATGTAAATATATTAATGGTAATGTACGCCAACCTGATTTCACTAAGTAGGACATGTTCCTGGATTAACATCAATATTGATCCTGGAACAACATTTCAGTCAGAATTAAGGGATACGTTTACAGTTCATGTTTAGGTTAGGCTTACGGTTAGGTTTATGCACTTCTACATGATTGTCATCCAACTATTATTCCCTTCTGATTTTGGGTTAAATTTACAGTTATGATTGAGTTTAGGGGTAGGGAATAGGTATGGATTACATTTTCCAACAAAAATGATGTTCCAAGATATTACATAGATGTTAATCCAGGAATGCATCGTACTTGGCAAAATCATCACTTTTAATATGTAAATGCAATGAAATGTCACTTGTCTACTTCAATGAAAAGATGGATTTTGGTTTTAAAACTTTTTAAATGTATCATCTCTATAGTGTTGTATTATAATACCTCAATTTGTTAATTAAATGCGTGTAGGAATTAGATATGAAAGATGACACATACATTTAATAAAGTTAGAAAATAATTACTCTCTATGTAGGCAAAAAATATCACATTTTATGATTATGTAAGGGGAAAATTAAACAGAATTGCTGATTAAACTAAGAGCTGATAAGACGCTTGTGAAAATATTTATTCAGGAGAAATTACACTTACACAAAAAAGAAGCTATTTTCTCTCGAGTTATATATATATGAAGTGTTTGACCAGTATGCTTGAAGGACAAGGCTTAATGATAAGCCCTGGTAATGTAGCTTAAACTCCTTAAAGCAAAAAAAAAGAAAAAAAAAAAGAGCAAAGAATCAAGAATTTTTAGCGTGTCTGATGTAAGCTGGAATAAGAAGAGTCGTCTGGAATTGTGCGTGCTGGAGAAAAGGCAGCTGCTCTTCTCTCTTTGTAATGGAGTTTGTCATTAGTTTTGATATCCTGCAAGTGCTTTGACTTGCTGTGTGTAGTGATTCCCACAGTGTGTGCGCTGGCACTGTCTGGCTCCATGCCTTGGGCTGTGCCCCCTCTGTCTCCTGCCCAAATTACAGATGCCTTTGCTCTTTCACAATAGAGTGAAAGCAGCTGAGGTCTCGTCTTAGATGATGTGTATCAACGATGCTGATGTCTTCCTCACCTCTTTTGCTTTGTGCGGTTTGCGAGTTCTTTAGTGCCAGCCTATGCCACACTTCTGTGCCCATGTGTTTTTCCCATCAGGGTCAGTTCCCAAACACTGGAGTCAACCCAAATGGGTGGCGCTCCTGATATTGGGACGAGGGGCAATCCAAAAGAGCTTCTTGTCATAACGACTGCAGCAGATGTTTGTTTTTGGCATGAGTGGATGATGCCACTCTGCTTTGTCTCATGCCAACTAGACTGACATGTCCAGATCCACCAGTGCACACAGAATACACACAGATCAGGGGCATTGATTTAATAGATTTCATCAGCGTTTTGGGGCACCATTAATGACTGGATGCCAACAACACGCTGGCTAAATGTGTGTGCTGAATTTTAAACCAAAGTAAAATGAGCACTGATGCTTTTGGAAAGTAAACCACACTGTAAAATTTTCTGGCTTCCACTCAAATCCTTTATGTTGTCCCAACACCAATCAATTAAGTTAAATGAATTGTTTTTACAAATGTAAGTGGATTGAACGTAAAACAATTAAGTTGTCCAACATAGAACTCAAGAATTGTGTTGATTCAGCTCATTTTAAAGAAGTAGTTTGAACAAACACCAACAATTCTTTTTATGAGTCCATTTTAGTAAAGAGAATCCATTAAATCGTGATTCTGTTTTCTACTGGTTTGAAATGATCCATTTTTTTAATTATTCAATTTAATTGAATACAGTTTAATTTAATTTAGTATAATATCACTGTAAGAGCAGGAAGTGCAGAATTTGTGTAGAATCGTTGAGCAAATGAGGAGGAAAAACATGCATCTTTCTCAATTCTGTAAAGGCAAGCATGATTTTATCATCTCCAGGGAATAAAGGAGTTTGACAACATGTATGCAGTATACAAGCTGAGCAAAGTGTATGTGAAGTGTGTTAGACGCTACAAATTATGATAATCGACAATTTAAAATAAGGAATATATATATATAAGCACATAAACAAATGCAAATCAACAATTTGAATGAACAATGGCTGAAAAATGTTAAAGTTGATATAGGGCCAAATTTAAAGACTAAAAATAAATTTCATAAAATATTCCCTCCACTAGTTTTTAGAGTTAAGTTATATTGTCAGTGGTTTGATTTAAGAACGTAACAGCTGTAATAACATTTTTTTTTGTGAGGTGTTTGACAATATGAACTTGAAAATTTTGTTATAATTTACTTTTTACTAGTCAATACTAGTATTGAGTATTTGTTTGTTAGGTTGAACACAAAATAAATTATTTTGAAGAAAGCTGGAAACCTATAAAAAATTGATAAGAGTCTATAAGATTATATATACTATAAGAGTCACTGGTTACAGGTTTTCAGCTTTCTTCAAAGTATCTTCTTTAGTGTTCAACAAGGTTGAAAGGTTTTAAACAAGGGTGAGAAAATAATTTAATTTGGGTGAACTATCCCTTAAACATAAAAGCTTTTAACTACTGGCTTATTGCCTAGCTATTATTAAGATGTTATCTGTTCATTAGTAGTTATCAAGTATGATCTTAGTCTGCATCCCTAATGCTAACTAAACTAACCTAAACTCAATTAGTAGTTTATTAAACTAGTAGTGTTAGTTAATGGTTTGTTAATACTGTGAATTGTGACCTAAACTAAAGTGTTACCAAACATTGAAGCTTCACATATTCACTTCTGCATCACATATTTAAAGTATTTTCAAGGAATAAACTGTATACACTAACTTTCTTCATTTCCCTCTCTATCTCTCTCTGTGTTTTAAGCTGGTTCTGTGGGTCGGTCTGGGGATCCTGCTCATCAGCACTACCACCACAATGTCCATTTCCTCCAACGAGCCGGCAAAAATAACCCCCGCTCAGGACGTCCCCGCAAAAACCGAGAACAAGCTTCCCAACATCATCGCCCCCGAGTTACCTAAAGTCCCAGGTACATTTATTCATTATATGTACAAAGAGAAAAAAGTTAACATCTAAAATATAGCACAAAATAGAAAAGCAAGTTATCATACTCCGATATAGTCATCCCCTAAATTAGACTCATTGACCCAGAGACAATTCAGCACAACCAAAATCACAATAACCAAGAAGTAGGTAGCTGTTATCCTTATTTATCTAGCTACTCCTCATGATCAACAAAAGCACATTATTGTTAATTTTACTGTTTATTTTATTCATTCATTCATTCATTTTCATTTCGGCTTAGTACCTTTATTAATCTAGGGTCACCACAGTGGAATGAACCGCCAACTTATCCAGCATATGTTTCACGCAGCAGATGCCCTTCCAGCTGCAACCCATCTCTGGGAAACATCCATACACACTCATACACTACGGACAATTTAGCTTACCCAATTCACCTGTACCGCATGTCTTTGGACTGTGGGGGAAACCGGAGCACCCGGAGGAAACCCACGCCAACACGGGGAGAACATGCAAACTCCACACAGAAACGCCAACTGACCCAGCTGAGGCTCAAACCAGCGACCTTCTTGCTGTGAGGCGAACGTGCTATCCACTGCGCCACCGTGAGGCCCTGTTTATTTTATTTGTTTATTAATTTATTTACTTATTTTATGTACTTTGCCAATATGTTTTTTTTATTTGTTGGAGCATTTTTATTGATTTTCAAGTATAGACATTCACAAACCCCACAGCCCTTACCAAGAATACAACATACAATAGTTTACTAGCTGTCAATTACTTCATTCTGAAATTACAGGTGTTTGGAAAGACATAGTAAAATTTATAATAATAACAATAATAATAATAAAAGAAATAAATACATAAATGAAAAGAAAATTGAAAATGAAAATTAGTATATATATATATATATATATAAATACATCTAGACACCTTCCAACAGTGAAAAGATCAATAATAATAGTAATAATAATAAACCTATACAAATAAAGATTAGAGAGAAAGGGATAAATTAAGCAAATATATTAATATTTAATATTAATATTAATCAGTAGGGCATTACTTTATATGGTCAACATAGTCAATAAAGGAGTGCCTTTTTAATTTAATTTTGTCTGTTCACTCATTCATATGTCATATGGGGGGGGGGTTAAATGTCCATTTATGTTCATAAAAGTGTGTTCATAAAAAAGAAAAGAAAAACAGAAATTGCACATTTGTATACAACGAATGCTATTCACTTGTGTTCCATAAATAAAATCTATTAAAAAAGAAAGAAAAGCAAGTTATAATGAAAGCATGAGCTCCAGTGGCAGGCCTCTCTTTGAATCGGTGACCTGAATGATGCCCTTCAAACCTGAGCGCTCACTGTCCCAGAGCAGCAGTGACACGGCCGATGGCGTTTTCCCGTTATGGCTCTGGTCAGGGGGAGGGAGATGGGAGAGCGTCCAAAATCTGGGACGGGCAGAAGCGTCAGCGTTCCCTCCAACACAGGCCGATACAGGATTGAGGCTCGTAAAAAAGCACCGTCCCACCAACTTCATCCACCATTACCTCTGGTTTTGTGTTCTGCCACTCCTCCTTCCTCTCCCTCTCACTCCCTCCTGCTGACTGACAGTGGCATTTATCACCGAACGGACACCCACTTCCACACCTGTTTCCTGTTTACGGCATGCTGGTGAGGGCAGATGTGTGCAGACGCGGGGCTCTGTGCGCGAGCGACTGGAACATGGGGCCCGCGGGCATGTGGAGGTGTGCATTTGCAGATGTAGGGGAACGCAGATGCATGCCTTGCTTTTTAGGATTGTAGGGATTTGTAGCCCACCCTCTTTTTTGAAATCAGAATTATTAGCCCTCCTGAATTATTAGCCCCCCTGTATTTTTTTGTCGCCGATTTCTGTTTAACGGAAAGAAATTTTTTTTAAGCACATTTCTAAACATAAATGTTTTAATAACTGATTTCTTTTTACTTTGCCATGATGACAGTACATAATATTTTACTAGGTATTATTCAAGATGCTAGTATTCAGCTTAAAGTCAATTTAAAGGATTAACTGGGTTATTTAGGCAAATTGTATAGTGATGGTTTGTTCTCTAGACAATCGAAAAAAAATATTGCTTAAGGGAGAACAATAATATTGACCTTTAAAAATTTTTTTAACTGCTTTTATTCTAGCTGAAATATAACAAATAAGACTTTCTCCAGAAGAAAAAAATATTATAGGAAATACTGTGAAAGTGTCCTTGCTCTGTTAAACACCATTTAGAAATGGATTATTAAAAGTAACATTATTAAAAAACAAAAGAAATTGCAGGAAGGCTAATAATTTATATTATTACAGTTATATTAATAATACCTGTATATGTTTGAAAAGCAAAAATAAAAAGATAAAATTAAGAACTGAACAGCAGCCCACTAGAGACATCCTTTTTCTGAAGTAATTTTCATGACATGTCTTATATCGTTCTTCACAGTTTTGTCATGATATGGGTTACTTAGGCTTTTTCAGGATTGTAGGGAAGTGAAGCCCCATTTTTTACTTTTTTTTTTTTTTTTTTTATTTGATCATAACTCTGAAAGGCATAAAAGGGAAAGAAATAACAATAATCATCTGATGACCAGTTCTTTGGAGTTCTTATGTTCTTCTTATACAGTTACTTTTATGATAGGGGTTATATTAAATACGTCTTGCATTAGTTTGTGTTTTTCTCTACCAATTTAAATAGATTCAAAAAATGTAAAATATCTTTTTTTTTCTTTTTAAAGAAATCTTTGTTTAACTGAACTGTATAAATAAGTACACTCCATTTAAAAACATGTTTTTATACATTTCTCAGTTAATAATATGGACAATATATGTTGGTGTATTTAAACAAACAAAAATGAAAAATGATGTTCATTAAAATAAGAGTTTGGTCGCCTTACATCTTTAGAAATAGAAATATAATGCATTTAAATTCAAATGAGGTGTTCAAAATTTCAACTAACTTGTATATTTTTATCTTAATTTTTCCTCTTTATTATTTTTCCCTGAACATGTTAATTTGGTTGTACTAATTTTACACTGTGTTTTTTAAGTTATTTGGTTAAATTAGTTTCAGTTTTGGTTTGGTACTGACTAATGGAATATGTAATATATACACACATTTTGAAAATGAATATGTTTCTCCATTTCTCAGTGAATATGGGTAATATACAGTATATTGGTGCATTTGAACAAAACAGATTTATTAAACAGATATATTTATTTAAAAATATTTTAGTCGCAGAAAATCTTTAGAAATGGAAAGATAATACATTTAAATTCATGCAAAATATTGCAAAAAAGAAATTACATATTGTATATATTTTTAGTTTCTCTTGACTTTTGCTATTTTTGAAAATTTGATTTAATATTTTTCCTTAACATAAATTTGGGCTACTCATTTTTAAACCATTATTGTATGTTATTTTGTTAGATCAGCTCCAGATTTGTCTTCAGTACTGACTAAACTAATGTATATGCACAAATATAATATTGTAAAGTAACCTATAGAAAATATTAATTTAAATGGGAGATTTGTAGATTGAGATTATATATATATCCAGTACTGATTTAGTTTCAGTGACCACCTTTTTTGACCCCCCCCCCCCCTTTTTTTTTTTTTTTTTACTGTGTGCTTTTTTTTCTTCTCTTGCTCTCATAGATCATGTTTATCAAGACCGCTGTTCTTTCTCATTTGCAATGTGTAACTCCTTTCTGCGTATGCATAAATGCTGTCGTGCAGTAGATTATCTGTTATGGTAGTTCACTACAGGCTCAGGTTAAAGGAAGGTGTGGACGTTGTAAATATTCAAAGGCTGTTTTGCACAAGACGAGTGGCAAGGTTATATGGAAAGCACTGAGCATCCATCTCGTACTCTTATTAGAAATCTCCTCTACAGTTCGGCTCGTATCCTGGCCGTCTGTCATGCTCTGCTGCCCTCTACTGGTATTTGTGTGACACTCTTAATGGAATTTTTTTAAAGACAACTCCACTGCATTAAAAGACTTGAAGTTTTAGGTTTAAGAGGCTTTTAGGGTGTGTGTGTAGTATGTGTGTAGGATGTGTATGTACAGTGCCTAGCATAAAGGATTAAACCCTTCTCAAATCTCTGTTTTTAATTAATATTTTCTATAGGATGCTATACAATAAGATATTAGTGTATATACGTTAGATTAGTCAAAACCAAGGCCAGAAATGGAACTAATCTAACTAAATACCTTATGATCATGATGCATAAGTACACACCAATGAATATGTTAGGGAAAATATTACATTCATTCATTCATTCATTTTCTTTTCGGCTTAGTCCCTTTATTAATCTGGGGTCGCCACAGCGGAATGAACCGCCAACTTATCCAGCATATGTTTTACGCAGCGGATGCCCTTCCAGCTGCAACCCATCTCTGGGAAACATACACACACTATGGACAATTTAGTCTACCCAATTCACCCATACCGCATGTCTTTGGACTTGTGGGGGAAACCGGAGCACCCGGAGGAAACCCACACCAACACAGGGAGAACATGCAAACTCCACACAGAAACGGCAACTGACCCAGCCGAGGCTCGAACCAGCGACCTTCTTGCTGTAAGGCGAACGTGCTACCCACTGCGCCACTGTGAGGCCCGGAAAATATTACATTTTAATAATAAAGAGCGAAAAATCAAGAGAACCATAAAAAATATCTATAATCTTTTATTTTATTTTGTAGTTTATATATTTTTTTGCTACACATAATTAGAATTTAAATGTATTTTCTTTCTATTCATAATGATGTAGACTCTTGTTTTAATAAATATATGTTTAACAAAACTGTTTTCTTTAAATGCTCCAATTATATCATCTATGTACACTGAGAAATCTAAAAAATATTCATTTGCATTCATTCATTCATTTATTTATGCTGTGCACTGGATGTACAGTAGTCAACATTTCAAGTGGTTCAAAACCTTTCATCAACGTTGTGCTAAAACTATTGAACAACACCCATTCTTGCCTTTGGACAACTTAGATAATTTTTTTTGATCAATTTCATATTTTGACTACTGTATATATGTGTCCAAACATTTGAGTGTAGAGATCCAAGTAAATTTTGTGGTCAATTCTGGTGTAAAAATGCCCATTTTTACATTAAATGCATTAAATTTCCAATTTTGTGAATGCAGATTCATGTTGACTTTTAATTCCAATTTTAAATGATGAGATCACATCGGCGTAATTAAAACCTTTGCGTTGTTTTTAATTTTGCTTGATTTGGATTGGGTTTCTGCACCCAAAGTTGGGTCTTCGTCAGAGTGACTTAATGCTGCAAATTACATGTGACAAGCCTCAGGCAAAAACTAATTAAAGAGCAAAAAAAAGAAACATTGACACTATTATTAAAAAACCACATGAAGCCTGAGAACCATGGGTATGGGTTAATTTTGACACATTTTTCACCCTGCATAGAAACTTGACATTATTTTTTTTGTACATTATGACACATCTGGATTGTCTGTCTTTCTAGTGCAAGAGAATAGAGTGGAACCTGATCCAGGAGAGAAGCCAGATAGGCCTCCGATTGAGGTTGTACAGCCAGCAGAGAAGAAAGCTGACGAGCCCCCTCAAATTAAAGTTCCTGTGGAAGTGGTTGAGCAAAAGAAAAAAGAGGAAGAGGTTCAGTTGGACCGCCCTGAAGCAGGTAATGTCTTCATTTAGCTCTGCAATTTTGTGACACATGAGAACCTGCGAGCGGTTACAGTCATCTGGCTTTTCTTGTACAGGTGTAGCCGTCCCAGAAGGCGAAGCACACCGCCATGAGCCGCCCATCCCTCATGATGGAGTTCAGATTGATGAGATCAAAAACCAAGAGGAGCTGGAGGATGAAAAGAAACAACCCGCCATTGTGGAAGAAGAGAAGAAGCTACCTGCCAGAGAGGAGGAGGAGCTTCTTGCTGAGCAGGGGGCAGGGCAAGCACAAGAGGTGGGGTCTGATGCTATAAATGAGGAGGAGCTGAAAGAACAAAAAGACATGGTGAAAAGGGCTGTTGACAAGGCTAACAAAGTGGAAAATCCAGAAGATCAGAAGCAGCCATTGGTGGTCCATAACGAACCAGAAAACCTGCCTGAAGTGAAACAACAGCATGGTGAGAATGAAGTGGCCGTACAGAAGAAGCCAGAAGAGATTGAGAAAGCCCCTGAACCTCAGGAAGAGAAACGTGAGTAAACATAGTAGCAATTAAGAGGAAAAAAAACATCTGAAGAGTTCAGATGCAAAAACCTCAAAGTGCTTTCACACTAGCACTTTTGATCCGCCCCAGGGTTCGTTTGTTGTCAGAGTTAGGTACATTTAGCTAGTGTGAATGATGTGCGCACCCGTGAACCGTACCCGAGTCTGCCTGAAAAAGGTGGTCTGGGGTACGGTTTGCGCAAACTCTGGTCCGGTTCACTTCTGATATGAATGCAATCATACCAAATAATGGAAGTGAACCGCCAACTGTACAATACACTTTAGTTTTCATAACATTCATTCGTGTGTGTGTGTGTGTATATATGTCTGTGTATCACCTTACCAATGTTACCTTGGCGACAAGCGGGACTGACTCAGTGTAAACACAGTGATAAAGTCTTTTGTCTCCTCCAAAAACGACTTCTGCAGACATTGCGTTATGTTCTGAAAGTTTTTTTATATTTTTTTTGCGGCAGATAGACGCAAGTGGCTCTCTATATGTTACCAAAACCAAAAGATTCAGTAAAAGAAGTCTTTCCATCCGTCTGTCATCTAGCAACAGCTGTACACACAACAGTAGCTAGGTGATGCAAGCATAAGGAAAAAAGATGGTGTGAACATAAACCAGCAGAGTGGCAAGGGGGGGACAATCAAACTTGGGTTCAGACCAGGCAAATGAACCAAGTGTGAAAGCACCTTAAGTGCCGTCTGAAATTTCCATCGAAAATGAACATTTCTTTCAGCCTCCTTTGTTTATGTTGAGTTATTTCACTTTAAAGACCATGAAGAGGACTTATTGTTTGCCATAAAAGTGATTATTACTGAACCTACACACAGGAGCCTGATAAAAATGCTCAATTTAGAAGAAAATTTCAGACGGCATTTAGAGGATTTTGCATCTGAACTCTTCATCTAGATTCAGCATACATGACTGATGAACTCTTAGTAGCTGGTAAACAACATCTCTGACCTTTTTGTTTTTATTCATATTCTGTTGACATGACATGGCGCATCATAAGATCCAAGCATATGACCTTTTCCACTCTAATGATGTGTTCATTTGTTGACTGTTCTTCCTGCAGCGAAGGAGAAGATTGTTGCGGAGGAGCACAAGGATGAGAAGGTTCCAGATGGGAAGGACGGAGGAGCGGAGAAAGATGGAGATGGAGACAAGATGGAAGGTGAGGGCTGACAGAACATTGTTCAGTGCTGTATGAAGTGTGGCTTGAAATGTAGGTTGGTGGATTTATATGAATGGGAAAGATCATGATTAATCGCATCTAAAATAAGTGTTTTACCATAATATGTGTGTTATATACACTACCTGACAAAAGTCTTATCGTTGATCCCAGTTGTAAGAGCAACAAATAATATATTGCCTTCTAGTTGACCATTTGGAAAAGTGGCAGAAGGTAGATTTTTCAGATGAATCATCTGTTGAACTGCATCCCAATTATCGCAAATACTGCAGAAGACCTATTGGAACCCACATGGACCCAAGATTCTCACAGAAATCAGTCAAGTTTGGTGAAGGAAAAATCATGGTTTGGGGTTACATTCAGTATGGGGGCGTGCGAGAGATCTGCAGAGTGGATGGCAACATCAACAGCCTGAGGTATCAAGACATTTGTGCTGCCCATTACATTACAAACCACAGGAGAGGGCAAATTTTTCATCAGAATAGGGCTCCTTCACCAGATATGAACATTATTGAGCATGTCTGGGGTAAGATGAAGGAGAAGGCATTGAAGATGAATCCAAAGAAACTTGATGATTTCTGGGAGTCCTGCAAGAACGCTTTCTTTGTCATTCCAGATGACTTTATTAATAAGTTATTTGAGTCATTGCAGAGATGTATGGATGCAGGCGTTCAAGCTCATGGGAGTCATACACAATATTAATTCTTTTTCCACTGCACCATGACTTTATATTCTATACAGTACATTATTTCTGTTAAGTGACCAGACCTTTGTCTAAGCAAAGTCAGACCTTACTGTCCTAATTAAATAATTAAAAATCAAGGCATGATCATATTTTATTTTGGTAAAATAAGCATAATCTAGAGGTCTTTGCCTTTCATATAAACCACTTCTTATACCAAATGATCAAGTCAAGTTATTATTTGTTGTTCCTAAAATTTGGATAGGCGACTTTTGTCAGGTAGTGTATATGTATTGTGCATATATGATGCACACACATACATAGAAACAAAACCATACAAAGAAATTTTCTTACATAGATATTTAAACTTATATATAATTTGTATCGGGTGGCACAGTGGGTAGCACTGTTGCCTCACAGCAAGAAGGTCGCTAGTTCGAGCCTCAGTTGGCATTTCTGTATGGAGTTTGCATGTTGTCTCTATGTTGGTGTGGGTTTCCCCCACAAGTCCAAAGACATGCTTTATAGGTGAATTGGGTAAGCTAAAATTGTCCGTAGTGTATGTGTGTGAATGAGTGTGTATGGGTGTTTCCCATTGATGGGTTTCAGCTGGAATGGCATCTGCTGCGTAAAACATATGCTGGATAAGTTGGTGGTTCATTCCGCTGTGGCAACCCCTGATTAATAAAGGGACTAAGCCGAAAAGAAAATAAATGAGTGAATGAATAATTTGTATCATATATATATATTTTATATCTAAATATAAATAAACATTTTCTCAAATATATGCATGCATATGTGTTATATATGCATAATAAATATACACAGTAAACACACTTACGTTATGTCAAAACAAACTTTTAGTTTGATTAATTGCCATAAATTTTTGCCCAGCACTACTTTTTTATTTATTTATTTATTTTTTTGCATGGTTTTGTTCTCTTTCATCACTGCTGGCTGAAGAATTTCTCCTTTGTTTCTTGTTGGGAAGAGGAAATATTTCTCCCTCTTTATGCTTTTTTTGTTGTAGATTTATAATAACGCAATATTCTTAATTATATATGGGTTAAGGATAAGTGTATGCATAAAAACAGAACATTTAAGAAACCCCATACATTAGATTAAAACGGTTTAATTGCAATTTTAATAATAACTTGTGATTTACTACTTGTAATTTGTATTTGAATTTAACTGCGACATGAAGAGTGGGAGGGGCAATAGGGAAGTGAAGAGTTGGGGGGGGGGGGGGGGGGGGGGGGGGGGGGGGGGGGGTGCTGGGGGGGGCATGCGGGTTCTGCACGTGCCTGCATAGGTTTATTTTTGGTGCAAAATATGTAGTTATTTATGATACAATACAATTTTGTTTGATGACTTATGTATTTTATTAAGCACAGGTCAAATAGTATGTTACATTTTTTATGAATATATCTGAATGACAATGAAGTATTATTTTACCCATTTGACATTTTACATGAAGTTGTTTAAAATACCAAAACAGAAACTACTTGCATTTAATATGCTTTCTATGAATCTAACGTCACGTTTGCAAGTTTAAACTGATTCTGACACCAAAATGGGTCTTTTACCCATATATACATTTAATTTATTTATATTGTGCGTTTGTTATTTTTAAAAAGACTTTAGATTTATTAAAAATATATATATATATTGCAGTTGCTACACTTTAAAAAGCGTTTTTTTTCTCTCACTGTACTACTTACCTTTTCGGCATAAATAATGGTTTTATTTGCTCGGTTTTCTCCGGCCAACCCCTGAAATGTCACATTGCATTGCTACACTCAGATATACTGCAATAACGCATCAAATCTGAAATCTCTTGTCTCTTTCACGTGGCTTTTTTTATTAAGGCACTCTGCACTCTTTCTGCTGTCTTTTTTCTCTTTTGTTTCTCAATTTCTTATCTTCCTCCGCCATTCTGTTGTGCCACGGACTCCTGCCTCCTACAGTGATTAAAAAGATTGTTGCAGGTACGAGATGACGTGTCTTATGTCTGCTGTTCTCACTCCACTCAGATTGCCATCTGCAGTTATTTTAACAATCATTCACTTTAATTATAGCTGTTAACCATTAGTTTGAAATAACCATTCGTATGTTATCTGTGTTTATACATTGTTTATCTAGTTTATAGATGGTGTGTGTATGTGTGCTGTGTACTGTAGATCTTCTAATAATTGGTATCCCCAGTCTGACTTTTGTTTGATGATGAAAGTGATTTCTTTAGTAGAATTTCATATTGATGTTGTTAGAGAACTAGCACGACCTACAAACTAAATGCTCTATCAGCCGTCTAGTAAATGCAAAGCAGTGCACTAAAAATCACACAAAGAAACATAACTGTCGCATAGCAACCAAGCGATGTCTTACTAACCATAGATTTGTATACACAGATGCCCCATTATGGGCTGTGTATATAGGCCGCTATACATAAATCATCCACCATATTGGAACAGTCAGAGCTGGTCTTTGAACACTAGAAATCAATTGACATTGCACTTTCTACTGTAGTTATACATGAAGCATGTATGTATTCAACAGAAATACTGTAAATACTAATGTAATACAACACTAGAAAGGTGGGGTGGCACGGTGGCTCAGTGGTTAGCACTGTCGCCTCACAGCAAGAAGGTCGCTGGTTCGAGTCCCAGCTGGGCCAATTGGCATTTCTGTGTGGAGTTTGCATGTTCTCCCTGTGTTTGTGTGGGTTTGCTTCGGGTGGTAAATTGGACGAACTAAATTGGCCATAGTGTATGAGTGCATGTGAGAGTGTATGGGTGTTTCCCAGTAATGGGTTGTGGCTGGAAAGGCATCCACTGCGTAAAACGTATGCTGGAATAGTTGGCGATTCATTCCACTGTGCAACCCCTGATAAATAAAGGACTAAGCCAAAGGAAAAAGAATGAATGAACACTAGAAAGACTACAACGACAACATTAGTTAACACAATTAATGACAACCAGAGGGTCTGCAGTGTTTTGCCATCTAGGGAAAATTATTTTGCTGTTAGTAACAACACATTGACTGTTCCAAGATGATGGATGTGCTTACTGACGAGGCATCTGCATATACATATTTATATACATATTAACTACATGGAAACATCATAGCCATTTCGAAAACAATAACAATGTCCTAGAAATCCTAGTTCTGAACAATAGTGGTCAACTACACCATTAAATTTGATTATATACATTACATTAAATTTACATTTTTAAAGAAGCTCTAAAAATCAGTTTTCTGTTTTATTTGAAAACAGTTAATGCACTTCTACTCTTATGATCCTGATTATATTCAGAAAAGATTTTAATAAAAGATTATCATGTATTGCCATGCATGTTGGATCATTGTTTTTTTTTTGTTTTTTTCCTCCACCTTTCTGCTTGGCCGGTCCTCAGAGGGTCAGTTGGACCATGCTATGCTGCTGCAGGTAATTAAGGAGCAGCAGGAACAGCAAAAAAGGCTCCTGGACCAACAGGAAAAGCTCTTGGCAGTGATTGAGGAGCAGCACAAGGAGATCCACCAAATTAAGGATGGAGAGGAAGAACCAAAAGCAGTAGAACAGCAGAAAAAGCACTTGGACCAGGAGGAAAAACACTTGCCTGTGAATGAAGTGGTCCCTCAAGTAAAGGAAGGAGAAGCTGAGCCAAAGGCACCAGCAGCAGGTGAGTCTAACACCTTATTCTAACTACACGCAATGCAATATATGATAAAAGGAATCTTTTAGGAATAAAAGGAGTTTTTGTCTAACCATCCACAACAGCAATGCGTTTCTATTTATGCGACATCACAGCTGAACAACAGAGTAAACTACTATAACAATGATCACCTTAGGTGCTGATTATCTGCATTATCCATTGTTAAATGCTACAAATGTAAGTTTGAATACCCTTTTACATGACATGTATTGCCATACTGAAAGCGAAAGCATGCATTTGGTTTGACAATGAACATTAGAACTGTGACTCTGTACAAATCAACAAGTTCAGTCACTCAGCATGTACTTTAAATAATGTTAAAGAGGTTTAATATGTACTAGTAAGATCATAAACCTTATTTCATTGATGCACTGGACTATTCTGCACTTCTGTATGTGTGTGGTATTTAAATCTTTACAAATTGCTTGTTGCGTGTAGTTAGGATATGATGTAAGTGTCTAGGAACAGCCTGTATTGGTGACTTGGTCCAGCTCTGGTCAAGTGGTAAGAAAAAAAAAGCTCAGTAATGTTTCTGCTTCCTGCTGAAGTAATTGTTTGTGGTGTGTAGTAATAAAATGCATGATGTCTTTTGTAGGAGAGGGTGCAGGTGAGGTGGAGAATGCTGTGCCGAGGCAGCAGGAAGGCATAGAAGAGGCAGTGAAGCCTAAAGTTGCCGTTGATGCTCCAGAACAATTCCAGCAGCCCCAGGGAGAGCCAGTGCAGGTTCCTGTAGCTGTCGCAGGGCCTGAGGAGCCTGCAGCAAAAGAGGCTCAAGCTGTGGCTGGTCTTCCCAGAAATTCCCTTGAATTAGTGCAAGACCAAGGTGTTGAAGTTCCCAAGAAGGAGCTGGAGCTGAAAAACGAAGGAGTGCTTCCTGAGGTTGGTGCCCGTGGTGTTCCACTGCGCCAGCGTGAACCAGAAGTGGACAAAATCAATCCTGATGCTCTTGCAGAGGAAGAGGAGAAAGTAAAACAGAAATTGGCCCAACTGGAGGCAGAGAAGGAGAGAATCGAAAAAGAAAAGTTGGAAAAGGAAAGGATTGAAAAGGAGGTGCAGGCCCGGGTGGAGAAGGAGAGGAAGGAGCGGGAAAAGAGAGAAGAGCGTGCACGAGAACAGGAGCTAGAACGTGTGCGGCAGCAGAAGGAACAGTTAGAGAAGGAAAGGCTCGAAGCGGAGAGGTTGAAAGAGGAAAGAGAGAAGATGGAAAAAGACGTCATCGAACGTGCTGAGAAGGAGAAAAGATTGCTCGAGCACAAGGAACGTGTAGACCAGTTGCAGCAGGTCATCGATGCACGACGTGAGAAGCAGGAGAAGGAAAGTCTTGAGGATGAGAATTTGAAACAGGAACGAGAGAAGATGGATAAAGAAATCATGGAGCGTGCAGAGAAGGAGAAAGTGATTCTAGAGCACAAAGAACGGCTAGAGCAACTACAGCAGGTCATCAATGCCAAAAAGGAAGCTGATGCTCTAAAAGAAGGACTCCCCCCAATGCCTAAGCAAAACAGTGGCAGGGACTTAAAGGAGAACATCGTCCCGCTTGAAGATGAGCAGAAACAGGAAAAGAGGAGCAGAGAGGATGGCGGATTTGACCTTAAGAGGAGGCGCAGAGCTTTGGACCCGGAGGGTGGAGGAGGCGCTGACCTGGATCTTCTGCAGGACATAGGGGGTTTATACTTAAATCCTGATCTAAAGGGGCAGTTAGTAGCGGAGTCTCTGGTTCACACACGCCAGCTTCAGCAGACGTTTCAAAGACAAGAGAATGAAGAGTAGGTCACTGTAGGCAAAGACATGCAGGGGTGTCACTAGGGACTGTGGGGTCTGTGCACAGGCTTTTGCTCCAGACACCTTTGGTAGAAAGTAGTTTCTGGAGGGGGCATCTCCCTAGGTACAGATATGGCTTTTGCAAAATTTTAGGCTTTGTACGTTCTGTGGCATTCGTGAATCCCCTGGTGACAACCTCTAGGACCCCATGAACCTCTCAGTGAGCCTCTGAAATGGGTGTTCAGGAAAGCATCCTTGAAAACATACCAAGTGATCTGGATGTGTCTCCTTCTCATTTTAAAAGAAGAGGCCTTTAAGACAGAAACATTCCTTTTGGGATTATGATGACAGTGGGCACTTTGATTTGATCCTTTAGTTGTCCACCGGGAACCCTGAACTCATAGTCCCTTATGAGCCTCTATTATTGTTTTGTGTGAGATTTTGCTGAATCTGGTGCAATAAACTGAATGTCTGGTGTAATAAACTGAGCGGGCATCACATTAAAAGCAAGCCTTGATGGGCACACAGGGCATTTTCAGAATATTGTGTTTTGGACCAACGCATTGGAAAACGGCGCAAGTGTACCCTCTTGTGGGTGCTATGTAAATTGCAAGCAAAGTGCTGAAATTTAATTACAGGTTTACCTTCTGTGAATAAAGGTAAATCTTTTTTTTTTTTTTTTTTTTATAAATATAAAGCTTTTATCTTCTTAGGACCTGATGATTTTTTGATTTTTTTGTTCTGTAGGAACTATTGGACCATTTACTGTCCTGTAATGTTGAAAACAGAGTGAGATTGTTACCTTGGCCAACATGTTCAGGGGTTCATCCAGTTAGAATAGTAACAATTAAAAAAAAAAAGGTTCTTGTCTGAGACTGCAGTCACTGGCATATTTTTACATCGCTATGTGGCTGAAAGATTTTCAAAGTCCTAACAGAGACTTACAATAATGGATAGTTCACGCAAAAACAAATCATTCTAGCATCATTTACTCAGTTTTCTCACATTTTCCAAACCTGTTTGAGTTCCTTTTCTTTACTGAACACAAAAGAAGGTGTTTTAAAGAATGTTGGAAACCATAAGCCGTAAACCATTTTGCATTGATCCAAAGTCCTTTATTAAATGTTTTTTTTTCTATTTAAATGCAATCAAGTGTGTGCCTTTTGAAAGAAGTGTTATTCTTTGTGGATCTGCAGTATCAGATTTCCTTTCAAATAGTTAATTTATGATAATTAATAGTTAGTATATTTCAAATGTAACTAAAACTATTATTTAGATAAATTGCCTATAAGTGCATGGAATATTTGAATTGATGTTCCAGGTGATGTTAAATGTCTGATTTCTTGTTTGCTGCGTAAAATTGTGCGTAGTGATTTTGTACGTCTCTGATTCTGTTCTGTTCTGATCTGAAATTGGACCATATAGATATTCCTGATTTACTGTTGAACATTCTCAAAGTTGGTTCCTGGTTTTTACTGTACAGTGGGTTCATTTTCAGGGTTGCATTGTTTTTGTTTTTTTTTTACATTTCATGTTTTTTCTCAGTGCCTTATGGGTTTGTGTTTGTTCTGCAGTGTATGCGAAGTCTGTTACACCCACACTGTGTGTGGATTGAGTCTGTTTTTCCACTAACTGCATTCTCTATACCTTTGCTGGTTAAACTGGTCAGAGTAATAGACTATTCTTTTGACGAATTTCCTGATCTCGCTTTTTGCAGTCTTACTTTTGCTAGTTCAAACAAGAAGCATGGTTTGGGATCACGAGGGATTAATGTAATGCTGCCTTCCCATTGGTCTATAACTGATCAATATGCAGATGTTTAAGTGACCAGATCATGTGTAGATCTAAAAAAGGTCATATTACAATGTTAACAGATTTCAAATGTTTGGCCTAAACCATTTTGTTTTGTTCTTTATATGGGTAAAATCAATAAAGAAAAAACATATTTATATGTAACACTGCAACTTTTTGTGAATTTGTTTTTGGTTTTTGAATGATGTATCTTTTAATCTCTACCAATTACGTGCCCACTCTATTTTTCCCTCAATTTATTGATTTATGGTTAAAATAGTGGTGTATAAACTGGTGAAATTAGTTTTTCTAAATGCTCACACACACTCTCAAAAAGAAGATATTTCAAGACTTTTCATTTACTTTTTATTTTGAATAGAATAATTTACCGTCGTGAAAATATGCTTTTAAATATGTCAGACAAGTTTTTGTTTTTACATTTTAGAGGGAGATGTCTAAAAATGTCTGATTATTTTTTGCTCAGAAAAAAACAAACACAAAAAAACTTGCTATAGATTAATTTGATGCACATTGTGCACAAAACCGATTATCTACATATAACCATTTTCAACGTCAAGACAAGTTCCCCCAAACCCCTGGATTTTATTGCCAATTTGGACCAAACGCAACCATTTCCACAAGACCATTCTCTTTCAATTAACACCTTGTAGAGCGCTGGAAACGTGTGAATGAAGCCCATATGACGGAAGGCCACAAACAAAGATCATGACTAAGCGAAAGCATTTTCTTTTTGATATACAGGTCACTCCTTTGCTTTTTTTAATACCCGATCCGTCCCTCTAATTGGCTGCTTGAATTGTTTGTTGATCCCCAGTCATTAGTGGCTGCCTTTATGGCCCTTCTATCAATTAACATGTGGCTAATGAGGGTTCAGGTTGCGCAGGAAGGGTGTATTTAACAGTGGCATGGCTTTACATTCCATACGAGACGACTAGGAGCCCATAATCTTTTGTGGTGCCATTGACGTACACCCCACGGATACACATTAATCAGTCGGCCTTTCATGTTTCAGCCTGCTATTTTTTTTTTATTGGAAACAAACCCCTTAAAACCGCCATTTTGGATTTTAGGAGCGAGTCCATATTTGAAGGTGGAATCGTGTGACGGTCAAAAGCGTCATAATGACCACCCATCACGTAGCACCTCATATCTCATTTCTCCCTCATCAATTACACACTCTGAATACAGGGAATGTCTGGTTATCATTAGTCAGGCTCTTTTATCCCCATTCAGATATATTGATTTGTGGAAACAAGAGAGTAATGGTTGCAGACGGTGAAATAATTCAGGCCAAACTGCCTCTGTATATTATGTTCTATATCTGAAGAAAAATCATTATTATTAGAGATTTTATATTAAAAAAGAGACTTTATTATAGATTTGTACACGATGGAATTATTGTTTTGAAACATTATTGTACAGTACATTCATGTATATTTACAGAGAAATGTTTCACTGGCTAATTATAGTAATCTCCAACATCATATTCTTCACTTTAGTACTTTTTTCGCCTGCAAAAAAACAAAAACAAAAGAAAAGGGAAACATTCGGTTAATGTCTCATTTTGACATCTGTATCAGATTAAATTGAGTGATTTTCTATTAATATAAAGCATATAAACTGCCTGTAAAGCAACTTTAATCAAAATAACATGTCAAATTACATTTAAAAAATGACATTATCCTACACACACACACACACACACACATATATATATATATATATATATATATATATATATATATATATATATATTTTTTTTTTTTTAACACTGAATGCCATTGAATGTGTTTCTTAAATCATTATAATCTTTAATTTTATAATCTTACACATTAGTTTATGATTAGCCATGTCATGAATGAAATACAGTTATTATTATTATGCTGCATAATAATACAATAGAAGAAAAAGTATAAAAGAAAATCACTCACAGCAGATTGAAAACAGCTTTTCAGTGCTTCAAATTCTTTGACACACATGTTTCTGGTCAGCTCCTGTTTGCCAGTGGTTGTGGCGGCTACACATTTTCCATAAGCAGTCGCCTATTGACATAATCTAGTTTAATATAATATAATATAAACAGCCATTGTCAGTTTTATGGATTTGTTTATTAGGTATAGGTTTGAGTGAACTGGTAATATTTGGTTTATTCAATAAAGGTCTGATAACATTTCTTAAATATTAAAACAATCCCAACAACTACCATTTTGAGAATTTGTTTTTCAGAAAATTACAATTGGTAAAATTTTAAATGTAATTATTTGTTGTGATTGAAAATAATGGTTATTCCACCAATTATCGATTCCTTAACAGGTCAGAAGTTAAAACGTGTATTAAAACGTGTACATTTAAATAAACATGTCTAAAAAATGTACATTTTTGTTATTTTAAGTAACATTTTATTCAAACACACTGAGAATTTGTCTAACATTTTACTTGAAACAAACAGACAACTGTCACGTTGTGTGTGTGTGTGTGTGTGTGTGTGTGTGTGTGTGTGTGTGTGTGTAGTGTACAAGTGCATAAATGTAAAAATGTAAATGTACCTCTCCTGAGCACTGAGCCATCAGCTCTGGGAAGAGTCTCATTCTCGCTCTGCTGCGAGTCCAAACATTTGAACCCGACATAGTTCAAGAAATAAATAATCCTTCTGGGTAGCAACAGAATCAAATTTTGGTTGCATTAAATCATTTAAAATCACTGTGCCTGTCCATGATTATTTACAAAAGTCATGGAGATTTAGGCAGAGTGTATATTCAACACGGACAGCGCCATGCTGGTGACCTCTGAGATAGCGCGTGTAAACCCTCCCCCTGAGGAGAATCTGGCAAATCATAGCGCTACTTCTGAACCAGAAAAATATCGCTGGTTTCTGATTGGTTAAAGTTTTCTACGTATGGCGAGTAGCCAATAGCAAAGACGCAGACTTCAAAGACATTTTCAGGATGTTTAAGAAATCCACTCCAGTTTCACTTCCGCGTTCGGTCACGTGATTTTTAGTGTCTACAATTCATGTCAATGAATCGGTTCCATTGAACGGCTCATTTTAAATAAGCAGCCTTTTCGAACTGATTCAACTAAAAGATTCGACTCACAGCTCTGACCTCGCTGTGTCAAACGAGAGTGTCTGAGCTAAACTGAGGTTTCGTGTGGTTTGTGCGGAGATTCTCGCAGGCAGGACCTGCACGGTCATCCGCCCTCTGAGAAATGGTACATAGACAGGCGAAAAAACGCAGACTGCTTCATCATGGCTTCATTACTGGAACGGTTGGTTTTCCTACAAAAAGTACGTATCCGTGGCACCGGGCAAAATAACGTGATTTCAGCTATCGCTATCGCCAAACGTCAATCCCTACGTTGTTTATTGAATATCTGGCGATAGCTGTGGTTAACTAAACTGTTTATCTGTACATATGTTTGACATTTCTGTTTGTAGACGTTGGAAATATACAACCAAAAATGCCATGGTGTTTTATATAGTATTGTGGTTCTACTATGGTATTTTTATTTTTACATGTACCATAGTAATGACACGAGTGCCAATGTTCTATAGTAATACTAGTACTGTTTGTTACATTAGAGTATCATATTAATACTGTGTTAAATTAAGTAACCTCAGTATTGCCATAGAACATTTATAGTGTAACTGCTATGGTACTGACTTCACTGATAATGTTAGAGGATTCAGATAATAATTAAAAAATATATAGTGTGTGTGTATATATAATTCATTATTTGTGCGTTTTTGCTCATATTAGTATTGTTTGAAAAATGCTTATTTTTACTGCTATTGTTATTATTAGCTTTATAAGAAAATAAATAATCAGTAGATGAATTAGGGTTTATTATTTATTCTGGTGTGTGCTGCTGGGAATTTTCATTTGTCCATCGCCACTTCATTTGTTTGCATTTTGTTTTTATAATCAGACTTAAAATTTATATCGATATTTTAATCTATTTTCCTATATATCAGTTATCGTCTTTCAGATATAAATGCAGTAGTCAACAATTGAAGTGGACCAAAATTGTTATTCAAAATTGTCCTAAGGCAAGAATTAGTGTTGTTTAATAGTTTTAGGACAACTTTGATGATAGACTTTGAACAATTTCAAATGTTGATTACTGTAGTTATTGATATTGGGCAAAGTTTCCATATCAGAGCATTCCTATGAATATATAGACCATTTCAATGTGGTGATGTCATCGGCCCACAAACATGTCTTGCTTGCTGTCAAACTATTTCATATCTGTAACAAAAGGCAATTCAATCATAACTTGATGTTAAAACAGCTATCATAACATTATTTATCAATATGCACCTTTTTGGATTCTTGGAAGCTATGGGAAGTAAAAACGTAAAACAGGAAATATGTTAGGACCATTGTTATTGTTTACATCCCTCAAAATGGTCTATTGTTATAAAAGAACATAATAAGTGCATATTGAATATATTATAGTGCGTCTTCACCCTATATATTTCTAAACATAAAATCCAGTTTAAACCTTAATTGAGGATTTATTCCAGTTTGCTTGAAGGAAACTGACCCTGTAATCTATATACAGTGGTTTAAAAGTGAATGTTACTGGAGGAGAGATCTGCTCAGCTCTTTTTTTTGTGTGCGTATCTCAGGTGCCAACGCTTATGCGAGCAACATCAGATGACGAATTGCCCTGTCCTGGCTATCTATTTGAGGAAATCAGCAGTATCCTTTTTGTGGTGTTGCGGAAGAGAACAGAGTACGGCACAATAATGAATGCTCTGCCATCAGTGGACCTTGACTGTCATGATTTCAGAAATTTCACATGAGTCAGTGGGCTGCTGCCAGTGTCTTTTGGAGTACCTCTTGGAGAGACTACAGGTGGAGTCGTGCCACGCTAAACTTAAGGTGAAACAACCAAACAAGTTTTCTTGTATGGTTACCAAAAGTATGTTTAAAATGTTAATCATGAAATTCTTTTGTTGAGCTCTAAGTGTTTATGAATTCTGGTGGTTCTTTATTAATTCTGTCTCAGGTTCTGAAGATTCTCCTGCATGTATGTGGCCATGGACCACCTCACTTTCTCACAGAGCTACGGAGAAATGCTACATTTATACAAGAAGTAATTGGTAAGCAGGTTCAAACTATTCAAGATAAACTGAAAATAAACTTATTATAGTCTATACTATTACATGATGCAGCAATGTCCAAAACTTATTTTACTTGATGGATCAATCTGAAAATAAAGGATTGTTGTTATAATTTCATATTTATTATAATTTTGTTTATTTTTTAACATTGGCAGTTGAGTATTAATATTGATTTTTTTTAATCAGCTTTTCTACTTATTTTATATTGTATTTGTAATTTTACAGTATTATTGTTTTTTACTCTTTTGCAAAAATGCATATTAGTGAGGGTAAGAGACTTTAATTGTGTTATATGATAAGTTGATTTCAAGTCAATATAAAGGCAAGCTTTTTAAAGAGATAGTTGACCCTAAAATGAAAATTCTTTCATTAATTAATCAGCATCATGTGGTTCCGAACCAATAAGACCTTTGTCCATTTTCCAAACAAGTTATAATCTGAGAGCGCTCTGTCCGTACATTGACTGAAACTGTACAAAACGTTCAAATTTCAAAGATGTTGTCAAAATGTTCCATGTGACTTCAGTGTTGAAGCTCAGTTTTATGAAGCAACAATAATTTTATGTGCATAAAATTAATAAATATTAAGTAAAAAATAAAATAAAGTGAATACTTTTTTATTTGTGCACACATTGCTTCATAAAATTATAGTTAAACCACTGAAGTAACATGAAATGTTTTGACAACGACAGGGTTCAATGCTAAGGATTTTTTTTTACTTGCCCCACCAAAGAGAAGTTAATAGCTAATTCTTAGCCACATATTTTAAATAATGTGTCAAAAATAATGTCTGTGAATCTAGAATTTAAATATTTAAAAAATGTTCAAATATTTAGCAGTAAAATATAGCAGTATGGAAAATGTGCAGGTATTTTATTGCAAAACAAAAGGTGGCTGACTTGCCAAACTAACAGCAAACTGTGCAAAACATCACTTCATTTTTTATGTCGTGTTGTACCCACGTAAATGTCTGTTTCCAAGACGTTAGAAACAGATGTTTTCTTTTAGCCTCATAATTTGATGTTGCCATCTTTTCGCTGTACTGATTTTTACCAGGTTATGGAAAAAACAAACATGCTCACAACATCAAATCAGATAAGAGGAACCGAAAAGCAATATGGTGTTTACGACTTCAGAGAAGGTAGCTTTTAAAGGCTGTAGAGACTGTAAGTTTAAAGACTGTATTTGCACGCAATCGACATATAGTCACAGGCAAATTAAAATTTAGTGACAAGGCAGCACAGGCCCGATCGGGCCAGTAACGATTCTGTACACTGTCCCGAGCGTCTCTCATGCTGGCCCCGGGCCATGAGGCAGTCCTTATTGTTGAGCCCTGAATGATTTTGGTACCTTTCTGTGCTTTGAAAGTTTCTGGACCCTTGCTGTCCATGGAGGGTCAGAGAGCTGTCATGTTTAATCTAAAATATCTTAATTTGTGTTCTGAAGATGAACAGGTCTTATGTGTTTGTAACAATATGAAGGTTGAGTAATGAATAACAGAATTTTCATTTTTGGGTAAGCTAATCTTTTAATGTTATATTGTGTCTTTCTTAGTTTACAGTGGGCCACCAGACCCTATACATGGAAATGCTCTCTATCAGAAAGTCCGAATCTCGGCTCAGGTATAATTGTCTTTCTCTTACAGATAAATTAATATCAGTGACCCATTAAACTTTAATACAGTAATTTCTATGATTATTACATTTTTAGTTGTCTTATGTGTTAACGTCTTGTTTATGTAAGAAACAAACATATATGTATTTCTATTCATAAAGAATATGCAATAGTACAGGAAGGAGTGACTCTTAAATTTTTTTGTTTATTTAATTTTATTAGTTCAATTTGGTCAATTTCTTAACCCTCTGGTCATCAAAAATGTGGGTCATTTTTTTCTTCAGTAGATCATTAAAGAAGGTTAATGTCTTAAGAAGATTAAGGACTTATGGAGTAAATAAATTGTTCTATGCAAGAAAGTGAACATTACTTACAGTAAACTTTAACCTACAATCTTGGCATTGAGTGTTGAGCCCATTTTTGACAGTCTAGAGTGTAAACTTCCTATAGCATAGTAATGAAAACTCCAACTTGAGCTGACACTATTTGTTTACTACTGAGAGGGAGGATGTGTGTGTGTTGTATAGGTCATTAAAATGGTACTTGTGCTTATCCTGGATGCTGCAACCTAAATAAAAAATCATAAATGACTTGTCAGCACATAACAGTTTGTGCTTGCCTGAACATCACTATGTGACAGGAAACTCATGGTTTAGGTTGTCGTGGTGCATTATGCTTCGTAAGACATCAGTTTATTGAGCGAGTTGTCTTTTTATGTCTAAAATGAGCTGTCCTTTGTTTCTGTGCAGGAGTTGGCTAGTCTGCTCTTTAATGATTCAATGTCTCCAGATTCTGTATCGTCTCCACACAAATCAGTGACTCACTCTGTGGGTGAGTGAACCGAGAGCCTTGGCTTGCTTTAAAGGTGCTGTATGTAAAGTTTTGGACTGTTCGAAATCATAGAAATACCATAATATGTTTGCAGATATTTAAGAAACATGCTAAGTGGACATACTTAGTGGTTATTATCCTTTGAAAATGTGCGTTCCGGGTCGGGATGTCTGTCTTTTTTGGTCTGTGTAACTCTGCCCTGCCAGTTTAATAATAATTATATTTTGGAATCTCCAAAATGAGATGCAGATTCAGAGTAACAAATAAGGTGGTTATAATTCAAATATTACAAAGTAAATATTAGCTGATCAGCTTACAGTGTAATAGCCACGGTCACACTGCAAATTTCGCCCCATTGACTTTCATTCATATGCATGCGAATGCAGCAGACCGGAAAGTTTCGCATGTCACTACATTTGAAAGTTTAAGTTGGGTGAAGTCTGACCTGCGATTTCACGTCACATGAATGTGTAAGACCAATAGAAGATTATCCCTCTTGATCCCTCTGTGCAGAAATGTGAAATATGGAAAAGTCATTTTGTTTTATCAGTGTCACATTATCCTCTTTTATTCTGCCACTTTTTACAGCATGGTCGACAGAATTTCACATACTCAAAGTCTTATGTAACCGCAGCTTATGGCTTGATTTTCAGGCATGCTCGCGATCTGTTTGTGTCATCAATCTGGCAACATTTGTGTGTGTGTCATTTCAGAGTAGGAGGGGCCGGGTAAAACAAAAAAACCCTATCCGATATTTTAAATTTAACTGCAATACTTAGTTCTACCACTAGGTCAATCCTACATACGGCACCTTTAATACTAGTTTAAAAATATGGTCGTATGGCATAATATTTTTGTTGTTGCAGGAATGGGCTCAGAGTCCCTCAGGTCTGGGATGCAGGGTTTCGGCTACAGCCCTGGACGGAAAGAGTCCAGTAAGACACAGACGTTTAGCCTCATTCATCCAAGTCTTGATCTCAATGCTAATATTTACATTTGAAAGCATGCTAGTGTCCTGTCGAATTTTACACACTGTTTCTGGTTTAGGTTCAGGGACTCTGTTGGACAAGATTCAGAAAGCTGCTGAGGTGGTTGCCAGCGCCGTCCTTCCTCCGACTGAGCATCCTGGCATCCGTCTCCACGACAACCACTACCATGCTGTGGTGGCGCCCTCTGCTGCTGTGGAGATAGCAGTGCCAGCATGCGCCTACAACATCCAATCCCACAGCCACAGAAGTGAGCAGATTTGAAAAGCAGGTCAGATGTGTGTTAAGGATTTTGAAGCACTGAGCATTTCTCCTCGTCTCAGCATCTCACAGATGCCCGGGGCAGGCTGGTGGAGGCTGGGAGGAAACAGACAGCGGCCACAGCTCCTCTCACAACTCCTCCCAGGAGATTGCAGAGGCTAGCCAGGCTTCAATTGGAAGAAGCAGTAAGTCAGGCGGCTCGGGCAGCCACTCTGGGGCGAGTCGGGAGAGCGGTGACCTGTCAGAACGGTAAGGGACAAACTGCTGCAGGGCTTCTGCTGATGGAGGTCATCACACATTGCTTTCTCAAGTGTTGGAGGTCATTAACACCAGGTCATTGCATCACCAAGGGGAACTGAAATGCTGGCGTTACATTTACAGGACTAAAATAGCAGAATACAGTCTCTAGTGTCATGAGATATTTCAGAAGGATCGCAAGCGACAAGAAAGAAGTGTATGAATAATGCTTTTTTGCATTTAATTTATACACGCATGTTTGCTTTTTTTATATTAGTGAGGAAATTGCATAGACTTCAATTATTTTTACATTAGGTTATTTATATTGTCTATGGCATAGCCCTATGCCTAAGCACGATGATTACAGAAATGTCATACACTGGATAAAAATAAAAACATTATATATTTGTATACAGCGGGGAAAATAAGTATTGAACACGTCAAGTTTTTCCTGGGAATAATATTTCTAAAGGATCTGTTGGTTGAATTTTCTTTCTCTGAAAGCATTTGAGAATTTCCTTGGCTGTTTCAGATCATTGTCTTGCTGTAATGTCCACCTTGGTTTCATCTTCATCATCCTGGTAATGTAGATGCTGGACTGAAGCAGCTAATATTAATTTACAATGACGAAGGTTTTTGTAACAAAACACCTTATATATGAGGGTTGCTGAAGAAATACTGAGAGATTTCAGCTGCTGTCTGGGCTTTCACTGCCTTTCTACACCTCCCTTCCTCCCTTTCTTCATGTTCAATACTTTTTCTCTGCATCATTTCATTTTAATACGTATAACTTAATTTGTAAACTAATTAGATCTGTTTTCTTTGCATATATGGATTTCTTTGGTTGTTACCAACATCCGGGGAAATTTTCAAGTCAACAGCACCTTTAGAAATATGTTTTTGGAGAAAAATAGTGTTCAATACTTATTTTCCCTGCTGTATATATATATTTTCTATAGGATGCTTTACAATATTATATTTGTGCATATACATTGGTTTAGTCAGTACTGAAGCCAAATCTGGAGCTGATCTAACAAAATAACATACAATAATGGTTCAAAAATTAGTAGCCCAAATTTATGTTAGGGAAAAATATTAAATAAAATTTTCAAAAATAGCAAAAATCAAGAGAAACAAAAAAATTTTTTTTCCAATATTTTGCATGAATTTAAATGTATTTTCTTTCCATTTCTAAAGATGTTCTATGACTAAAGCATTATTTTAATAAATATATCTGTTTAATAAATCTGTTTTGTTTAAATGCCCCAATATATATTACCCATATTCACTGAGAAATGGATAAAAATATTCATTTTCAAAATAGGGTGTACTCGTGTGCGTGCGTGTGCGATATGATGTTAGATTATATTTGAATCAGTTTAAAAAATGTCTTTAATTATATTTTAAAGCCCTGTTTAGCAAAGCTTGCCAATTTGATACGTGCTGCGAACCAATGATTGAAAACAAAACAAGCTTCATGACTCACTACGTTTTAGTATTTCATGCTTGAAAAGTTCAGATAATAGCCTTTTATTTTAAATACAATTTATTTATAACGTTATAAATGTATATTACATTTCAATCAATTTAAAGTTTTTGCTGAAAAAAGGACATCTTTCCTAAAAAAAGAAAAAAAAAACAATCTCACATTGGCCCAAACCTTAAAAAGTAGCGTACATAATATAGTGTTTTTCACATTATGCTAATCAGAATGAGTTTTTAAATTAGACTTCATTTTCACGAATGTATATGTTGATTTTGTATCAGTGTGGAGGCCATTCAGCTGGGGGACTGTGGTCAGGAGACGGCACTGATCAACCAGTTGACCAGCGGATCCAAAGTCTTCCTTTCCAGAGAGGAGAGCCAGCACTTCATCAAAGAGTAAATCATTCATTATGAAACACGTTCTTGATTTTGGCATCAGTGTAGCCAAAGATTGCTCTACAGCAGTGTTTCCCAACCCTGTTCCTGTAGGCATGTTAACAGTACGCACTTTCAAACTCTTTTCCAACTCACACCTGAATCAACTCACCAGAACATTAGAAGATGCCTCAAAACCTGAAATTAATGAGCCATATAAGAGGGATATAATCTAACATATGTGCTGTTGGTGTGCTTTCAGGAACAGGGATTGGAAACTCTGCTGTACTGTACACCATTGGATTGTAATGCATATAATGTCTTATCTAAAATAATTGACATTGTGCTTCTGTCTTCTTTCAGATGCTCAACTCTCAACTGTGAGGTGGTTGTTGAACTTCTTTCTCGCAAACTACAAGAGCACACACAAATCGTCCAGATGGTGAAGCTTCCTGTTGTGTTAATGCTCAGAATACTATTTGAAATAAATAGCTGTTTGTGTGAGAAGATTGTATTGATGATGCATAACATAACTCATTTCTGTTTCCTTCCTGCAGAGGGCGCTGTGTGCACTGGCCTGCCTGATGTCTTCAGACTTCCTCTCTCTAGACCATATTTTTAATATCATTCACAAACGCCTCGCACAGCTCAGCGAAGGAACTACAGGACCTGTCGCCAACAAGGCAACCAAGGTAATGCCACAAAAACCAATAACTGAAAGAAGCAGATTATTCGATTGACTATAATAATCACTGATAAGTGAATATCAGGTCTGTTGTGACTGGAAGATTTCCTAGAAAAAAAGAAATAGTTTTTGGTAAGGAAACAAACCATTAAGTCTCTTGAAGTACAAAAAAGTGTGATTTAAAAACATACTATATTTAAAAAAATGGTTTATATTGCATGCTTGGGTCAGTTTGGATCTGGGTTATACGTGAAACTTTTAGCTGTCAAAATACTTTTTGTATCTATTAAGTTACATTACTGTTAAAAAAAACACAGTTTTTTTCTCTCTTTTTTATTTGTATCTGTTGACAACCATCGAAACATGAAACGTTTATTAATATAAAGTATTAAAGAGAGAGAGAGAGAGAGATAAATAAATATCTAAATATCTATCTATCTATATAT
>CAIGQW010034384.1:0-10214 GCA_903798125.1 Danio choprae
AGATAGATAGATAGATAGATAGATAGATAGATAGATAGATAGATAGATAGATAGATAGATAGATAGATAGATAGATAGATAGATAGAAAATATTATAGTTTTAATGTACTTTTGGTCTTATAAGCATACAATATTTTATTCTATTAAACTTAGTAGTTGTAACACCTACAGACAGACAGAGAGACAGACAGACAGACAGACAGATAAACAGATAGATATTCATAATCTCAAATAACATTGGCATGTTTTGAATGTTGATGTCTGGCTGATGAATTTACGGCATGTGTCTCAGTCTGCGTGTCTCTAAACATCTTTACAAGCATATTATCTTCTCCTTTATTGGCCCTCAAAGGCGAGCGGCTGATCTATAGCTGTCAGGAGGGGGTTCTGGATCAGTGCATAGGGACACAGACTCAGAAACAGGCTGTGAAAGGGCAGTATACCTCTGTGAGCTCCCTGTTAAACAGCCGCGGGTGAGCGCTGTTTCTGGAGGAGTGCGGCAGGTGGATGAGCTCTGGTCACTGATGTGTGTAATGCAGAGTCTGCTCACCGACACACCACTGAGATCAGCACTATCACACTTTACTGACACTGATAGCTGTGAGTTTTACATTTAAGAAACACAAATGGGAAACAAATTTTAGGAAGGACATTAAATACTGCACTGTAAAATGTGAGTAGTTGACTTCACTTAAATTTGAGTAAACACACTGTCTTAAAATTGATAAGTAAATGAAGTTTGTGCATAATTATAAATATTAAGGCAACTTAATAGTTCCAACTTATATAAAGGTTTACTCACGACAAAAGTCAACTTGTCACTTTTAAGGCAATTTAAAAAAGCAATAAAAGTTTGCTCTCTTTTATTGTTTTTTTGCAGTGTTTGTAGAGGTTAACTCTTTGATGTTCATTCATTTATTTTATTTTCGGCTTAGTCCCTTTATTAATCAGGGGTTGCCACAGCAGAATGAACTGCCAACTTATCCAGCATATGTTTTACGCAGCGGATGCCCTTCCAGCTGCAACCCATCACTGGGAAATACCCATGCACACTCATTCACACACTACACTACTGACAATTTAGCTTACACAATTCACCTGTACTGCGTCTCTTTGGACTGTGGGGAAACCCACGCGAACATGGGGAGAACATGCAAACTCCACACAGAAATGCCAACTGACCCAGCCGAGGCTCGAACCAGTGACCTTCTTGCCGTGAGGCGATCGTGCTACCCACTGAGCCACCATGACACCCACTCTTTGGTGTATAATTCAAAAATAAAATAAAATAAAATAAAATAGCGAAAATAATTTATAAAATGTTGCATTGTAACAAAATGCTTCTTAAATTAACAGAATAATTAGTGTAAATTAAATTTAATTAAACTAATGAATTCTCACACAACACACATTTATAATTTTAATATATTAGTGTGTAATATACAAAATATGATATAAAATGATTTTGTGTTGTTAAATGTTTATATATATATAGATATATATAAAGCAAATAGACCACACACAATACATTAATTAATATAATAAAAACATATTACAAAACATACAAAAACTTCTCCACGATGGACGTCCAGCGTTCTCCAGCCTCCGGCACCTAAACTGCAGCTCTGCACAAGAAGTTTGGCCATAGGAGAAATGGTCGTGCCCAACTGAGCCTGGTTTCTCTCAAGGTTTTTTTTCCTTCACTTTCGTCAATTGGTCAAGTTTGTTCCTCGCCACTGTCGCCACTGGCTTGCATGATTCGGGACTTGGGGAGCTGCGTATCAATGGATTTGCTCTTCAGTGTTTGAACTTTCAGCAGTGAAAACCACACTGAACTAAACTGAACTGAACTTAAACTGAAAACTGGACTGACACTGTTTCAATTTACTTTAATCTTCTGCTGCTTTGACACAATCTACATTGTAAAAGCGCTACAGAAATAAAGATAAACTGAATTGAATTGAATATAATTTTTATAATATTCATTCATTCATTCATTCATTTTCAACCGCTTATCCGGGGCCGGGTCGCGGGGGTAGCAGTCTTAGGAGAGAACCCCAGACTTCCCTCTCCCCAGACACTTCCTCCAGCTCCTCCGGGGGGATCCCGAGGCGTTCCCAGGCCAGCCGAGAGACATAGTCTGTCCAGCGTGTCCTGGGTCTTCCCCGAGGCCTCTTCCCGGTGGGACATGCCTGGAACACCAAATATATTAAAAATAATTTAATATATTTAAATATTTTTTTAAATAATTTGTAATAAAAATATTTATGATTGCGGGCCTCACAGTGGCGCAGTGGGTAGCACGTTCGCCTCACAGCAAGAAGGTCGCTGGTTCGAGCCTCGGCTGGGTCAGTTGGCGTTTCTGTGTGGAGTTTGCATGTTCTCCCTGTGTTGGCGTGGGTTTCCTCCGGGTGCTCCGGTTTCCCCCACAAGTCCAAAGACATGCGGTATAGATGAATTGGGTAGACTAAATTGTCCGTATTGTATGAGTGTGTATGGATGTTTCCCAGAGATGGGTTGCAGCTGGAAGGGCATCCGCTGCGTAAAACATATGCTGGATAAGTTGGCGGTTCATTCCGCTGTGGCGACCCCAGATTAATAAAGGGACTAAGCCGAAATGAAAATGAATGAATGAATATTTATGATTGCACAATATTTATAATATTAAAATTAATTCATTTAAAACTAAAATGTATGTATTATTAAAAAAATCTTTCAAAAATACTTTTTCTTTAAAACATTCTGTAAAACTTGTCAAAGCTGCGATCATTTTTCAAAAATGCCTTCTAGAGCTTAAACCCCCCCCCAAAAACTAAAATGTTGATTAAAATCCACATTCATTAGTGTCCATCAGACACGCTCGACCCATCAGACAAGACTGCGGTTTCATCTGACTCCATTTCAGTCCTATTTCAGGAAGGCATTATGTCAATGCAACCCTTAAGACAAATCGCTAAATGTAATATTTATAGTTCAGACGTTAAAAAATTGAGCATAAGTATATCCTGCTCCATATTTCACACGGCCGTCTACAGAAAATCCCTTCAGCCAAGGACATTCAGCCGCTGTGACCAAGTGTCCGTGTTGTCAATGCAAAACTTAGTAGAGTTGCTAATCTAAAGCATCGGCTCCATTCACGCTCTTTAATGGCCAGTAATGAGGGTCCGTCTGAACTCGGAATGAGGGAAGTGCTTGACAGTCTAATTAGCTAATCATCTTCACACACCGATGCACAAATAAGCCCTGCATTCGTTATTTACGGGACCCAGACAGAAGCAGCGCTCGGCTGGATCAATCTTTCACCGAGGCCGCGAGGAATAAAACATGAGGTGAGAGCCAAACTGACCTGTTATTTCCTCAGCTGCGCATTTCCAGCAAGAATTAGCTGCTGTTCAGTCCACAGCAGGGGCGCTGATGACACGCCGACCCACATTATCAAAATGACATGCATATGATTGGCTTAATTGCGGAAAAATGCGGCCCCGTGGGACGAGGAGTAGTGTGGACTAACCTGTGGTGTCGTATGGTTAATGGATGCGGTAATTAAATGAAAGTGATGGATGGTGAGGAACAGCTGAGGGACGACTGCAGAGATCCTGCTCAATGCAATAACAGAGTTTCCGTTGGGTCATAAAGAGTAACAATATAAAAGTCCAACTGTGCGTTCACACCGAAGGCGGCGAGAGCGTCCAAGTTTGCTCTGGCCTCCCTGGCGACAACACTGTCTGCTTTCACAGCTCCGCGTCACAGTTCGCTACATTGATCTCATATTTAAAGGAGCGTTTGCAGCATATCAGCAAATCACTTACATACCCGCAAAAAAAATGGGCTTTTAAGTGTGAAAATGTTGCGCGCCTTTTATCAAAATCATTTAACTACGGAAGATCCAGTTGTTGCGTGTGCTGTGGCTTTGCTTCTCTTATCCAATGTGTGTCCATATGTCTGAAATATTCTGAAGCAGCAATACTGTTTTGTACTGTCGTTAGTTAGCATAAGGGCCTCACAGTGGCGCAATGGGTAGCACATTCGCCTTACAGCAAGAAGGTCGCTGGTCGCTGGTTCGAGCCTCGCCTGGGTCAGTTGGCGTTTCTGTGTGGAGTTTGCATGTTCTCCCTGTGTTGGCGTGGGTTTCCTCCGAGTGCTCCGGTTTCCCCCACAAGTCCAAAGACATGCGGTATAGGTGAATTGGGTAAGCTAAATTGTCCGTAGTCTATGAGTGTGTATGGGTGTGTATGGATGTTTCCCAGAGATGGGTTGCAGCTGGAAGGGCATCCGCTGCGTAAAACATATGCTGGATAAGTTGGCGGTTCATTCTGCTGTGACGACCCCAGATTAATAAAGGGACTAAGCCGAAATGAAAATGAATGAATGAATGAATAGTTAGCATAAGATTCTAGTTAAAAAAAACCAAACATATATAACATTAATGCATATCAGTAACTCGACAGTAACTTTTTTTTTAAATTTAAGTCCCTGTAAAAAAAACATCATAAATAATTGGAAATCCGGACTCCTCTCAAGCGGTGGCCGAACCGTGTCATAGCTCATTATCAAGTTGACTTGATTTCAACTCTCCTCGATGCCCACACTGGCGAAGACACGCTGCGCCGCTCCTTGCCGCGTATCGCTGCTGGCTCTCATTGAAAAGGAATGACTTCCGGCTACTTTGACGCTCTCGCCGCCTTCAGTGTGAACGCACAGTTAGGAGTCATTCACACATTTTTCCTCTCCAACACTCTACTTTATAAAATAGTTTTTCAATGTAAACACGCACTGGATGGATGTGTTTTTTAGACTTTAGATCTTGCAGAACTTTTACTGTCAGGTCAAAAAGCAGTAGACCAATCAGAAGAGCTTGGAGGCGGGGTGACCGTTGCAAGCTTCTGTTTATTTATAGCAGTGATGGGAATAATGGCACTATAAATAAATGGCGTTACTTTTTTCAGTAACGAGTAATCAATTAAATTACTATTTCCCTCATTACAACGCCATTACCGTTACCGTTTCTGTAATTGAGAAGACTGCAGTGTCTCTCTCAGCCATAGGACCTCTCTTTGTCTGGGGGGTGTGTGTGTCTTTGGGGCTGGGATGGGACGCATAACTAACCAGCGATGATGATTGGTGTGTCTGTGAACGTGTTGTACCTGAGAAAGTGATGATTGGCTTAGATAGAGTACATTTCTATCATTTGCCAATAAGAGGCATAGTAGTGCGGGTGTTCACACACAAACACACGCACAGTCGGTAACACACTAATGACCAGGAGTCAGAACATTAGCAAATCCAACAAGTTCAAAGGTAGCGTTTGCAAACTGGAAATATAAGCACTACTTTTCTCTTGTTGAGGTGAAAGGCAAGAATGTTTATGCATCGTGCAACTTATGCCCAGGAAAAAAGAGTCTCTCTGCATCGATGACTAGTAATTTACATCTAATGAAGCCATCACATGCCGCCACAAAATTAGTGGCTATGCAGAAAGCTCTGCTACCAAAGGAGGAGACGAAGCCATGACGTCAAAGCAAATAAAACATACGTTTTCTCCACCTAAAGTACTTATTTCTCAGACAGAATTAAACAAAATCATATCTAGATATATAGTTGAAGACATGCTGCCGTTGACTCTCACATTATCCCACAACAACATTAAAATAGTGTAGATTAGTGTACAATGTTTGATATTTATTTTATAGTCAAATTAGATTTTTTTAAAGTAACGCAATAGTAACTTTCCCTGGTAATTAGTTACTTATATAATAATGCAACTCAGTTACTAACTCAGTTACTATTTGTGAAAAGTAACAAGTAACTATAACTAATTACTTTTTTAAAGAAACGTGCCCAACACTGATTGATAGTTTTTATGTGTCGTCACACCAATATAGGGTACGCCCCCCTGGTGGGCAATAGATTGCCATCTTCCATTGACCGTCAAGTCACGGGCTGAGTAATTTCTTTTTTTTCTTACCTCCGTATAAATAGCTTTTCCGCCGTTACCAGTTTGCCCAGTAGCTTGCCATGTACTTTGGTGGACTTGAGATGCAGAGAGGAGTTGACCACGATGACGGGGTTTGAGTATGGCAAAGAACAGTTTCAGAAAGCAGGTAAAACAAAAATAAAAGGCAAAATATAAAATAAACAAGTAAATAACAGGGTGAGAATGGGGTAAAACCTGAAAACGTGGTAAAAATCAAGCGGCTGCTTTCTTTTTCTGGATTGCTTTTGAAAACACTGCCGGTTGGGTTTAGGAAGTGGGTGGGCGCTGGTTAGTCTGTGCTTTTGAAAACACTGTCAGTTGGGTTTAGGAAGTGGGTGGGCGCTGGTTAGTCTGTGCTTTTGAAAACACTGTCAGTTGGGTTTAGGAAGTGGGTGGGCGCTGGTCTATTTGTGCTTTTGAAAACACTGTCGGTTGGGTTTAGGGAAGTGGGTGGGCGCTGGTCAATCTGTGCTTTTGCACAGTCGGTTGGGTTTAGGGAAGTGGGTGGGCGCTGGTCAATCTGTGCTTTTGAAAACACTGTCGGTTGGGTTTAGGGAAGGAGGAGGCTGGGTCATTCAGTCAGCAACCTCTGATGGATTTATGCAAGAACAGCAGGGGCGAATCTCATTCGCGAGGGAGATTTAAGATCTGAAAAAGTATACACATCAGCCTTTGGTGGATTCATGAAAACAAAATCTGCAAAAAATAATAATGATCCTGTGTTGATTTTAGGCCTAATTTAAGGTTAAGTTGACCAAAAAAATGAACATTTCCTTACCATTTAATCACATTTAAATGATCCTATACTTTTACAGATTGCTTTCTTTTGTAAAAGTTGTTCACAAAATAAGATATTCTGAAGAATGTTGGGGGAAAAACAGCTAATGACATTCATAGTAGGAACAAAAAATACTATGTAACTCAATGGCTGTTTGTTCTAACATTATCTTCGTTTGTGTTTAACAGAAGAAAGATTTGGAGCAAGTGGAGAATGATTAAGACAATTTTCATTTTTGGGTGAACTTTCCCTTTAAAAAGTCTTAAAGTATTGTGTTCTAGGTTGTACATCATTTTAAACAGACCTTCATTTTTTTTTTCTTGCATTTAACGGAACCTCTAATGCTCATTAAAATGCTTCGTATTTTTATTTTTTTCCAAAGTACTGTCTATGCTCAATTTCTACAAGTCAGATTTGACTTTTTTATTTTGTAATGTAAAATAAAAAAGGGTTTTAAATGTAAACCCTGAAGAAGAAAAAATAAAGTCTGTTCATCCTTTCCTCTGAATGCTTCTGATTCAGGATGAGCCATTGGATTTGTTTTGAAACTCATTCAAGGTGCACTTGTGACTGAAATACAACACCGTAGTATTAGTCATTTCAAAATCTAAATGGGAATGGAATGGGCTGCTTGTTTAAAAAGACGAATGGAGGAATTGATTGTTAAGTGTGGTGGATTGAAAAGAGCAAAAATCGAATGGTTGCAACAATATCTATGCCTTCACGGTGCTCCTTAAACACAATAGAGGGATGGACAATCAAGCTCACATTATCAAAGAGACATACGTATGATTGCCTTAATTGCAAACAAATGTGGCCTCATGGGATGAGGTGTAGTGTGATCTAACCTGCGGCGTCATATGATTAATGGATGTGGTAATTAAATGAAAGTGATGGATAACAAGGAAGAGCCGAGGAATGGCTGCTAAATCCAATCTGTCAGTCATGGTTGGGAATATAAAACCTTTTTTCCTTTATTCTTCTGATTCACCAGCTGTTGGTTTTGTTTTAGAGCTTATTCAAGGTGTGCTTGTGACTCTTTGAGGAATACTACACCGTATTATTAGCCATTTTATATTCTAAACGGGAATGGAATAGTCTGTTTGTTTAAAAGGAGGAATGGAGAAATTGATTGTAAATGGTGGTGGATTGAAAAAAGCAAAGATCGAATGGTTGCTACAATATCTAGCCTTCACAGTGCTACTTAAATACAGTCCACAATAGAGGGGTTGGACAATTAAGTTCATTAGTTCTGCCACTAGTTGAGGCATTGGTCTGTATTGAATGGTCATGAATTACAATGCTTGGGTGTTGAACCACCTGTAGAAACAGTGTAGAAACTTCTCTCTTATGCACCTGACACTTTATTTAAACTCCATCTTACATAGACTCAATAAGGAAAACAATATTTTTTTCTTATAAATGTACCACAATCATGTTGCACTGCTTGCTGCATGTTGCGGTGAGTGTGCACCCAGTAGATCTGCAAAACAGAATATTGCAATGTCAGCTTTTTCCATTATTGTGCATGCTAATGTGTAGCATGATTAGTATAGGTTTAATCTGTCATTAATAGGAACTCTTCAAATCTGTATGATTTATTCAGCAAAAGTGTAGACCTTCTACAAACATTGAACGTTTTTTATGACAGTCCCTATGTCAGTACCTAACATAATAATACAGCTAAAGTAGCCATGTTTCTTTCTAATATGTCTCTGAATCTTACATGAGAGGATAAAAAACGACTCTAGAGATGTTTAAGTGATATCTAGGTGGCACAAACCATATCCCCCCTGTCTATCTTCTCATAATAAAAGCATCGCAGTGTGTTCATGTTGTCTTCTCAGGTTAACGCTTTAGAAAACCTGCAGGGATCAGCCTGAGGGAGGCCTTGGCAGGACATGGGCACTGGAAAACGTCCATGGCTGGAGTGTTGGTAGGCTGTGCACACAAACACCACCGTTCTGAAACAACAATGAGTGACGGGGGAGCCAGCGGGATTGTTAATGTGGCATATGAGATTGCTAAGAGGAAACCGTGGGGAGGTATTTACGCAAATCCAACGCTTCTCCAGCCATCTCAGCAAGGCTTCTGAGAGCAAGGGGAGCTCACATCAGCGTGAATACAAATGATCTTGACGATTTTTTTTTCTGCGAGCGTATATAGTCAAATGAGCAGGAGATAAAGAGATAGAAGAAAGAGGACGTCTGTAGGAGGGGTTGGGGACAGAAGAGGAAGGCAGGAATTAGGTGAGTGTTTGTTGAACAGTGTGTAGACGGGATTGAACATGTGCTACTGCCTGGGCTCAGATCCCCTGAAGTGCCATTCAAAACCGGCACGTCGCCCAGAAAAAAATCACTTGGAGGATGGAGGTTTTTAAAAAGTCAGACACTGAGTCCCTCTGGTTCAAATACTTTTGTGAAACGCAAGGATCAGACTGTGAACATGCATTAAATACGCTTTCTTTGCTCTGAATGTAAAAGCATAAACAGTTAAAAATGATTAGTTGACATTACTTAAAAAAGTGAGTAAACCTATTGCTTTTAAAGTGATTAATGGACTCTATTAACTCAAAAAAAAAAAGCAGTAAGCATAATAACGATGTGCATAATTATAAAAGGCGGCACGGTGGCTCGGTGGTTAGCATTGTCACCTCTGTTTGCATGTTCTCCCCGTGATAGCGTGGGTTTCCTCCAGGTGCTCCGGTTTCCCCCACAGCCGAACACGTGCGCTATAAGTGAGAGTGTATGGGTGTTTTCCAGCACTGGGTTGCAGCTAGAAGGGCATCCGCTGCGTAAAACATATGCTGGAATAGTTTGCGGTTCATTCCGCTGTCATGACCACTGATAAATAAGTAACTAAGCTGAAGGAAAATGAATGAATGAATGTCATTTTAATTGATGTAGTTAGCCATTTTAATCTGAATATCACATAAGTGTTGTGATTGTTTTTGCTAAAGTTTTGAATCGTCCTTTAAAGTTAGTCAATATATAATGTCATTTACTTCAGTAATTAAAAAAGAAAAGAAAAAGTTCATATTCATATTATTAGCCCTCCTTTGAACTTCAAATATTACCCAAACGGGGAACAGATTTGTTTTAACACATTTTAAACATGATAGTTTTAATAGCTAATTTCCTTTGTGTTTGTCATGATGATAGTACAATATTTTACTAATTATATTCCTAATATTTAGCTTAAAGTGCAAATTAAAAGCTTAAATAGGTTAACTAAGCTAGGTTAATTAGGCAGGTCATTGGATGAGTATAGTGCATGTCTTTGGACTGTGGGGGAAACCGAAGCACCTGGAGAAAATCCATGCTAACATGGGGAGAACATGCAAACTCCACACAGAAATGCCAACTGACCCAGGCGGGACTCAAACCAGCCACCTTCTTGCTGTGAGGCGACAGTGCTAACCACTGAGCCACTGTGTCACCCCGGGGCTAATAATATTGATAG
>CAIGQW010034387.1:0-21685 GCA_903798125.1 Danio choprae
ATGCTCTGAGTACGACACACTGGATGTGAGTTACTCTGTCGGCTCTGTTTATCATCTACAGACATAACATCTGATCTTACTTATCATGTGTTTTATCTCCAGATTATGAAGAGATCCTGTGCAAACATGGACAGCCCTGAAGGACAAGACCCAATTTATTATAACATTGGCAAATGAATGTTAAACTTCATCCATTTAATTTCACAGTTCATTTTAAAAACCCTGTAGAAACTTTAACCATTCAAATCCATCAATCTAGTGTATATTAATATTTAAAAATAATGAAAAAATTACCCAGCATTGTCAGAGCATTGCCACTAGAGGTCCTCATTAAGCTCAGTTTAACATTTTTGATTCCAATAATTAATGCTGTTGTTTTCACACGTGTCTTGTTTAGTGTTGTGTATTTAAGCCACAGGTGTCAAACTCAGTTCCTGGAGGGCCGCAGCTCTGCACAGTTTAGCTTTAACCCTAGTTAAACACACCTGATCAAACTAGTTGAGTCCTTCAGGCTTGTTTGAAACCTGCAGGTAAGTGTGTTGAAGCAGGGTTGGAACTAAACTGTGCAGAGCTGCGGCCCTCCAGGAACACCTGACACCTGTGGCTTACGCAGACACATTCCTGTGCATCATGTGCTTGGTTATTGTTGACCCTAGCCAGTTCTGGTCGTAAGTCTGCTCTATTTATATTAACTATTCTTTTCTGAGTTTTTTGATGATTATCTGGATGTTTTCCTCCAAGTTTTGTGCCTGAGGTTTTTCGCCTGTTGCCATTCTTAAGTATATTTTTAATTTAAGATATTTTCTGTTTTATTGAATCTGCCTATTGACAGGTTTGGAAATAATTTTTTTATTATAATAATTTCTTGACTACTAAGACGCATCTCTCTTTTTTGACCCTGACAAACTGTTTGTTGTGGTTTTTTTAAGGTAATAACTTAATTTTTTTGGAGCTTTGGTGTTGCTTTCTTTTATGTATATATTTTTATCATACATCTGGTAAATGAATAATGAAATTATATACCAACATTTTAGGGCCGTTTTTGTGTTTAAAAGTGAAGTTTATTTATAAGCTAATTTGGAGAGGATCACGTGCTTATGATTGCTGTGGCTGGTCCCGCATTATCCAATTCATGATTCACCAATCAGACGATTCCTAAGCCACTATAAATACCCTAAGTTCAATATCACAGCCATCTTCGTTTTGAAGAATCCCCCCTTCCACCCCTACTCCTCCTTTCCTAGATGGGTGGCACGGTGGCCCAGTGTTTAGCACTGTTGCCTCACAGCAAGAACGTCACTGGTTCTAGTCCTTACCAAGACCTGCCGACGTTTCTGTGCGGAGTTTACACGTTCTCCCCGTGCTCATGTGGGTTTCCACCGGGTTCCCCGGTTTCCTCCCACCGTCCAAAAACATGCAACTTAAGTTAATTGACTAATCCAAATCGGCATCATAGACATGCTCCTAGTAAGTAGTCATCTCAAGAGCAATCACTATCTGTTCATTAGCTACTACAGCAGGGGAGTTCTCCAGATCTACCTGAGCTCAAACTCCCCTCTCGCCTTGCAAACGGGAGGGAGCCCCGGGCTCGAGGATCTATGAGCTCAGGGCTCTCTCCCGGGACAGCATGACAAACACGCTTTATAACCAATCATCAGCTAAGTGTGAACTCTTGAAATGTAAGACTGTGTAGAGGAATGGAAAGCGTTTTTCTTTCTTTCCTTTATATACATATCTAATTTTAGTTGCTTTAAAATCAAAAATACAAAAATGCTTTACAAATAAAGGCTGGTTTATACTAGATCGAGCGATCGCCTTCACCCATGGTGCATGCCTTGCGCATAGTCGTGCATTTATACTTCTGCATGCTGATTGTGTAGCTCTGCAATAACACTTCTGAAACACTAGCTGGCAGTAGGTTATCTTATGTTCCTCTGTATCGAGTTTCTTCGCGGGTGTTTTGTTTTTCTGAACGCTACCTTAATGTACAAGTAGCTAAAACTCGCTCATTCAGAGGGGGGAACCGGCAGACGTGCAACAACAGAGCTATCACAGAGCTTGTGCAACAGGTCGTTACGAGAGGTGAGCGTCAGCCACAGCGAGGGCTAAGGCTGATTTATACTTCTGCGTCTGTAAATGTATCTGTCATGTCACGTTGCGTTTGGTGCAGACAGACAAATTGCTTTTTCTATTCGCGTGTTGTTAGGACGCCGTTACATTTGTGTGACGTCAGTCCGTCTCTTTAGAACACTTAGAACACTGAGCTTCCATTCTATTGACACACTAAAAATGACATCATCCTCATGTAAGTAGCTAATAATATAATTCATTCATTCATTCATTCATTCATTTTCCTTCAGCTTAGTCCCTTTATTAATCTGGGGTCGCCACAGTGGAATGAACCGCCAACTTATCCAGCATATGTTTTACACAGCAGATGCCTTTCCAGCTGCGGCCCAGTACTGGGAAACATCTATACACACTCATTCTCACACACACTCATACACTACGACCAATTTAGTTTATTCAATTCACCTATAGCGCATGTGTTTGGACTGTGGGGGAAACCTGGGGTACATGGGAAGAACATGCAAACTTCACACAGAAATGCCAACTGGACCAGCTGGAACTCGAACCAGCAACCTTCTTGCTGTAAGGCGACAATACTAACCACTGAGCCACCGTGTCGCCCAGGCTAATAATAATAATAATAATAGTTAAACATTTACTCATTTTTATTCCAATCACAGTCTATAAAGAGGAATTAAATATTGATAAATGATCAGATCCTCATGTTTTTGTTTTGCATGCTACTTTAATTAATAGATACTAATGTGAAATGTTTGTTAATGTTTTTCACATGGGCCTCACGGTGGCGCAGTGGTAGCATATCCGCCTCACAGCAAAAAGGTCGCTGGTTCGAGCCTCGGCTGGGTGGGCTGGGCGTTTCTGTGTGGAGTTTGCATGTTCTCCCCATGTTGGCGTGGGTTTCCTCCGGGTGCTCCGGTTTCCCCCACAAGTCCAAAGACATGCGGTATAGGTGAATTGGGTAAATTGTCCGTAGTGTATGTGTGTGAATGAGTGTGTGGATGTTTCCCAGTGATGGGTTGCAGCTGGAAGGGCATCAGCTGCGTAAAACATATGCTGGATAAGTTGGCAGTTCATTCCGGGTCAGAAAGTCGGGTCAGAAAATAAGGAAGCTGATGTTCAGAAGTGCCAGTTTCCTCGAATGACACACTGACCTAAGTTTTCATCATAGTTTAGTAGGCACATATCTACGCAAATTAAGTATACAGACGACCGAATCTGGCGAGGATTAAGGTATTTCTCACCTACTCTTTTCTGAATATTTGGGGATTCAAACATACTCAATCGCTCGCCTACTGCTTTTAGCATACCTAATAGTAGGGAAGTACGCGCTTTCGAACGCAGCCCAGGTATTGTGTGTGTGGTGACAGCAGGTCTTCCGCACTTCCTCTTTCTCTCTGCCTTTGTGTGGATGTTCCTGTGTGTGATTGGCTATGTGCTTGCTGTGGTTGTGGTGTGCGTGTCTAGAGGGCTGGTTCCAGAAGGGTACAGCAGCGATCAGTGAGCGATATGGTTTATGAAATAAAATGAATTGAAAATCTTCTAAATCCCTGCCTCAGATGTCTTTTCTCTGGACACAGCATCAAGTCAAACAAATAACATACAGTTGCAGTCAAAATTATTAAACCCCCTTTGAATGTTTTTTTCTTTTTTACATATTTCCCAAATGATGTTTAACAGAGCAAGGACATTTCCACAGTATGTCTGATAATATTTTGTCTCCTGGAGAAAGTCTTATTTGGTTTATTTCGGCTAGAATAAAAGCAGTTCTTAATTTTTTTAAAAACATTTTAAGGTCAATATTATTCGCCCCCTTAAGCTGTATTTGTTTTAGATTGTCTACAGAGCAAACCACTGTTATACAATAACTTGCCTAATTACCCTATCCTGCCTAGTTAACCTAATTAACCTAGTTAAGCCTTTAAATGTCACTTTAAGCTGTATAGAAGTGTCTTGAAGAATATCTAGTCAAATATTATTTACTGTCATCATAGCAAAGAAAAGAATAAACAGGGGGGCTAATAATCCAGAGGGGTTAATAATTCTGATATATATATATATAGTTGTAGAAAACTACAGTATTGGGTGATTTGTTTGCATTCCTATAGTTGTGCTACCACAGCAACTATACAATCACCACAACAGATTATTTTGACTACTTTACCATAGTAGCTCAAAATCACTATTTATGCTAAATTGCTATATTACAATATATTACTTAGTGTAAATTAATGGATTTCCTACCTTGATTTACTGTATCCTTCAGTGCGACCGTTGAACAGCCTGGGCGGAGACCTTTTATTACAGCATGTTAACACACTTCCAGTCTTTCTTCATTACTTCAGTTTGACAGGAAAATGTGCAATTGCGCATGTGAGCACTTCATTATTAAGGCACGTGAATCTGTGTTTATAAAGTCTGTGATCAGAATAAGTTTCTAAAACACGTCGTCATTTGTGAGGGATTTAGGGTAGGACTTAAATCAAACTTGCATCAAGTTTATACGCTGTCAGGTTCTGTTGTGTGCTTTTGTTGTCGTCATGTGGTTCCTTTGTTCTGTTTCCTGCCATTTTCAGTGTTAATTTATTCCACCTGTGTCTCACCCCTGTGTATCATCTGTCCCATTAGCCCTCATGTATTTATACCCCTCTGTTGGTTCAGTCCTTGTCCGGTATTGTAGTGTCAATGCCTGGTGTATTGTCCATGCTGTCGTCACCCCATGTCCTCCCTGAGTTTCCGGTTTCTTCCAGTGCCTGTGTTTGTAGTAAGTGTTTGTTAATAAATTCGTGTTCGTTTAATCTCGTGCTCTCGTACCTTCATGTCCCTCAACCCGAGCGTGACGTACTTAAGCTATTAGTGTATATGCATTTATTATTATATGTATGGGTGTGGATTATATTAGTTAATTCATTCATTTTCTTTTAGGCTTCGTCCCTTTATTAATCTTGGGTCGGCACAGCGGAATGAACCGCCAACTTATCCAGCATATGTTTTACGCAGCCGATGCCTTTCCAGCTGCAACCTATCACTGGGAAACATCCATACACACTCATTCACACACTACGGACAATTTAGCTTACCCAGTTCACCTATAATATCGTATTATATTAGTGTGCAAATGTATGTCATTAATATATATTGTTTTAAACATCCAGTAGTATACATGTATATGCGAGTAATTTAAAGGTGTATCACAAGTAAAAAAATATTATTTTGTCATATTAACAAATTCAATAATAGTGTGTAAGGAATGGTATTTTTAACCACAGCGGTTCGAACTGTAGTTTGCTGAATGACTAAAGTGATCAGTATGATGGTGAACAACTGTACATTCCTAGTCAAACCATCCTTCTGCAATCTTATACCAAAAACTAAAATAAGGGCAGCATTAATAGCTATAAATGTAGGAGAGCGCTGCTGTTATGTGATTGTATTGTAATGCAATATGGAGCAATTAAGTGTTGATGTAAATCAAAAGTAATTCACAAATACTTGAAAATGAAATGATTTAGTAACAATAATTCTCTATGCTTACAACTGAATTAGTTACACAAATAACTGTATTAAATGATCAAACATGAAATGATGGAAAAACATATGACATAAATTGTACCCAGCTTAAATGTAAAATAAAGTTACCTGAGAAAGGCAGAGACAGGGGAGGGAGAGAGAGACAAAGAGGGTAGGCCACAAAGATAGCCTGATAGCAGTAGAGTAAGAGAAGATGGCCTCCAGAGCTGGAGGAACAGAGCCAGAAAAGCGCAGAGCAGGAAAAAGAGCCAGAGCAAAGTTTACCAACTCTTTTGTATCTTTCTTGACCATGTGACCAAAGCCCAAATGCTGAGACATACAAACTGACCAATCAACATGTGACCACATCATAAGACCCCCAAAGTCCACACACCAGGCCCTGATCTTATCAGTATCTGCCTTTGGAATTTGTATGGACCTTCTTGGTGAAAAAGACATGTTTTGCCATATAAACAAATGCATATAATCATTTTCATTCTTACAAGTGTACATTGAATGATAATTAAATAAACGTAAACCTAAAATGCTCTCAGGACCCCTAATATTATCTGTAAATTCTAAATCTTTATCCCTCGGGCTGTTATATTTTCTCTCTACTTGTATTAATGTCTATTGTCGGCATATTGTGTGAATTGTAACTATTTCTCTTGTAGTAATACGTGTTCGTATGCAATAACAAATGTATTAAAAGCGGAGTTTTATTTAAACTCAGTCATTTACGCACACCTGATTATTTCTTAAGAGACAACACTGGCATGTTAATATTGTAATACCCTCCGACCCGCGTCACATTTATTGGCCCTCTTCTTCTTTTTCCTTCCGCTTTTCAGGCTGCTTCCCTAAAACCTGCAGCGTGTTGAAGTGCCGAGCTCTGGTGACTGATATTTGACTACTTCAGTAAATATTCATGAACAGTCGCACGGTCAGCTGTGAGAATGTATTCATTTTAATTAATTACAGTAAAGCTTAAATTACCTTTAACCAACCTCATAAGGAGAATCCACATTCAGTTGATTGCACTAGATTTTACTTGAAAACTGCACTGACAATATGACTCAAAGATGATTTCTTGGATTTATAAATTTAAACTTAAGTTAAGTGATTGTAAACTATTTATTTGGGCTGAATTTAAACAACTAATTAAGTTTGTTAAACCAATATAAATGGGTTATATGCACACAGACTCTTAACTTTCAGCCAGGCAGCCCAAGGGTCTTTCCATTACAAAACTGTCACGTTTAAGGTCTGATTTCTTAAAAAATCTGCGATCTTCACTGCCTGTTAGATATATGATATGAAGTGGGTCTCAGATCAGACAAGAAGCACTGCATTACATTTCATTTCCCCCTGCCGTGTCTTTAAAATATGACAATTTAATCATTCATTCATTTTCTTTTCGGCTTAGTCCCTTTATTAATCTGGGGTCGCCACAGCGGAATGAACCGCCAACTTATCCAGCGTATGTTTTACACAGTGGATGCCCTTCCAGCTGCAACCCATCACTGGGAAACATCTATACACACTCATTCACACACATACATTACGGACAATTTAGCTTACCCAGTTCACCTATACCGCATGTCTTTGGACTTGTGGGGGAAACCGGAGCACCCGGAGGAAACCCACGCCAACACGGGGAGAACATGCAAACTCCACACAGAAATGCCAACTGACCCAGTCGAGGCTCGAACCAGCGACCTTCTTGCTGTGAGGCGATCGTGCTACCCACTGCACCACCGTGAGACCCTATGACAATTTATTTTACCCCTAATTCATTTTTCAATGGAATTTCTGCGCTAGCCTGTTGCTACTGACGGGCGCTAGTGGTAACAACGGTCATTCATCACGTTTTACGCTTGAACAACTACATGAATGCTTAAGTCTATTTAACTGAATGTATTGTAATCACATTACAACATCGATGCTGTAAAAATAATAATAATAATAATTCCTTACATTTATACAGCGCTTTTCTAGACACTCAAAGCGCTTTACACATTGGGGGGAATCTCCTCATCCACCACCAGTGTGCAGCATCCACCTGGATGACGTGACGGCAGCCACATTGCGCCAGACCGCACACCACACACCAGCTGATTGGTGGAGAGGAGACAGAGAGATGAAGCCTATTATGATATGGGGATGGTTAGGAGGCCATGTGGGCAAAAAAACAACCTTGTAAAATTGAAAATAGTCACATTAAGCTTTCACCGGAAGTTTATTGTTGGCTTTAAAACTCTAGCTGTGCATAGAGCCCATTGTTTGCAACAGCTTTGCAGAAATCATCATTTATCAGTGTGGGTTTGCCTGCTGAAATGCCTTCACACTTGTACGTCTTTCCCAAGAGATGGATCAAATCAAGCACCACCCTACATTTTACTCTTGTTTCACTCACTCAACAACAACAAAAGTCACATACAACCTTCATTTTATTTCTAAATGTGCATGTATTTTCACAGTGGCATGACTGACACGTATAACATCCCAGTTCTAAGGATGAACCATTTTGATTCATACTGCATATGTGCTGTTCTTCTATAAATAAAACTCATGTATGCTTGTTGTTTTGGTACACAAACTATACTGAACTTGGAGTCCACATCATGATGTTGCCAATGCGATGCGATCCTGGATTAACATCTATGTTGACCCTGGAACATCATTTTTGTTGGAAATTGTAACCGATACCTATTCCCTACCCCTAAACCCAACTATTACTGTAAACTATTCCCAAAATCAGAGGGGAATAATAGCTGGATAACAATCATGTAGACGTGCGTAAACCTAACCGTAGGTCTAAACTAAACATAAACGGTAAACTTATCCCTTAATTAAGATTGAAATGTTGTTCCAGGATCAACATAGATGTTCATCCAGGAACAGGTCCTACTTGGTGAAATCAGGTTGGCGTTTATAAGAGTAATAATTAAAGGGTCAGTTCACCTAAAAGTGACAATTGACTATTGATGTCAACGTCTGCTTTATTCAACATTCTTCATAATATCTCATTTTGTGTTCAAAACAAGAAAGACGTTCATTAAAGTTTACAACCACTTGAGTGTGAGTAAGTTGTTGGGTAATTAAGAATTTAGTGTGAGCTACCCCTTTAAAGAGTAGTGATTACTTGTTTTTTTATATTTATAGTTTTTTATATTTATATTTATTCATTCATTCATTTTCTTTTCGGCTTACTCCCTTTATTAATCAGGGGTCGCCACAGCAGAATGAACCACCAATTTATCCAGCATATGTTTTACGCAGAGGATGCAACCCATCACTGGGAAACATCCATACACACTCATTCACACACATACACTACGGACAATTTAGCTTACCCAATTCACCTATACCGCATGTCTTTGGACTTGTGTGGGAAACCGGAGCACCCGGAGGAAACCCACGCCAACACGGGGAGAACATGCAAACTCCACACAGAAATGCCAACTGACCCAGCCAAGGCTCGAACCAGCAACTTTCTTGCTGTGAGGCGATTGTGCTACCCACTGCGCCACAGAGTCGCCCTTATTTATTTTATTATTTTTTTTACATATTTTAATATACACTAATTAGTATTTTAGACTGCTGCACTTTGAATGGTTGGCACTTTAAAATTTTGTTGTACATGCAAATGATACAATGACAATAAACTTCTAAGTCTAATTACACGAATAACACTTTAATCCAGTGATCAAGCTTTCTGGCATCATTTAGACTCCACACGCAAAGCAAAAACAAATATCAAGTAGTTCAATTGTAAGTCAGCGAGAGGGAAGAAATCCTATTAATGTTATAAATGAAACTCACTGATGCAAATTCAGTTTTTGTAATAAATGGTATTATAATAGTCTGGTTCTTGTCCTTCAGAGCTCTCCGTGTTTTCACAGGATCTCTTCATAATCTGGAGATCAAATGCATGATAAATAAGATCAGATGTTATGTCTGTAGATCACAGGGGTCAAACTCAGTTCCTGGAGGGCCGCAGCTCTGCACAGTTTAGCTTTAACCCTAATTAAACACACCTGATCAAACTAATTAAGCCCTATAGGCTTGTTTGAAACCTGCAGGTGTGTTGAAGCAGGGTTGGAACTAAACTGTGCAGAGCTGCGGCCCTCCAGGTATTGAGTTTGACACCCCTGATCTAGATGCTAAACAGTGCCAGTAACTCACATCCAGTGTGTCGTACTCGGAGCATCTGGTCTTGGGGTCAAGGGTCATGTAGGGGTCTTCAGGAGACTCCACCTAACAATGATGAGAGGATTAATTCTTCATTGATCACCGACCAATCACAGGTGAAGAGATTTACATACCGTTTTATTGTGTCGTACGAACAGCAAGATGAAAACCGTCAGTGCCACAGAAATGGAAAGAGTGGTGATTCCCACTGCGATCAGAATCTTTACCACTACACCAGATCCAATGGTGGGCACTGAGATGTTACTGGGTGGATCTAAAACAAACTCAAATCAATTGTTGTTGAAACACAAACTTTTTTTTTTTTTAATTACTGTCTAAAGCCAATGATCAAAACAAATCTTACTGTTTATAACACTGTTGACATTCAGCATCACTGCTTCAGAGTTTTTCTCTCCATGTTTATTTCCGGCTCTACACTTGTATTCTCCGCTGTGATCAGAGCTGATGTTTGAGATGCTGAAGATTCTTTCAGATCCTATATATTTTCCTCCTTTAAACCAGATGTATTTGACAGCAGGAGGGTTTGAGTCGTTGCTGCAGCTCAGAGTCACTGAATCTCCAGACACTATTAAAGCAGATCCACTGACGGACACTGAGACGCTCTTTGGAGGATCTGAAAAGATAAAATGTATGAAATGACATAAAGATAAATAACTGATCGAATAATAATTCTGAAATGGTCGAAGCTTAAAGATAAACTCACACAGGACATCGACAGTCACAGCAGCAGATTTCAGAGATCCATGTTTGTTTTTAGCGGAGCAAGAATAGTTTCCACTGGCCTCAGATGTAATATTAGCGATTCTGTAGATTTCACCAGATCCCAGTGATGCTTCCCCTTTATAAAAGCTGATTTAAGCAGGAGGGTTTGAGTCGCTGCTGCAGCTCAGAGTCACTGAATCTCCCACCATTATAACAGCAGATCTTCTGACGGACACTGAGACGCTCCTTGGAGGATCTACAATAAAAAAGCGGCATGAGGGCGAGTGATTAACAGCAGCAGTTTCATTTTTAGATGAACAGTGCTTTTAATGAACCCGTTTGTACTCACATTCTACATTAAGATAAGCTGTTGGAGAGATCAGATGTTCCTCTCCTCTGACAGCACATCTATAGTCTCCAGCATCAGAGCTTCTGACTGACTGCAGGTGAAGCTGGTTGTTTGGTGTTTGTTTAGTAAACCACTGTTTGTTTCTGTACCAGATGAATGTGGTTCCTTCAGGCAGAGAGCAGCTGCTTTTACAGCTCAGAGTGACCGAATCTCCCTCTTTCACACAATGTTTTGTCTCCACCTGCAGGTCTGATAAAGAAACTGCACATAAACCTAAAGTTCATTCATTCATTCATTTTCATTTCGGCTTAGTCCCTTTATTAATCTGGGGTCGCCACAGCGGAATCAACCGCCAACTTATCCAGCATATGTTTTTACGCAGCGGATGCCCTTCCAGCTGCAACCCATCTCTGGGAAACATCCATACACACCCATTCACACTCATACACTACGGACAATTTAGCTTACCCAATTCACCTATACCGCATGTCTTTGGACTTGTGTGGGAAACCAGAGCACCCGGAGGAAACCCACGCCAACACGGGGAGAACATGCAAACTCCACACAGAAACGCCAACTGACCCAGCCGAGGCTCGAACCAGCGACCTTCTTGCTGTGAGGCGAACGTGCTATCCACTGCGCCACCGTGAGGCCTAAACCTAAAGTATAAGCCCAAAACCTAAAGTCCATGTGAAAACCAAACATTTACAATGTCCAATATATTAATGTACAATATATTATGTGCATGCCACAGCTGTATACCTTCTTGACTTGAAAGCCCCGCCCCCTACTGAATATTCCATTTCAGTTAGAAGTGCATCAACATACTGAAACTAAACTTTCGGCAACTTCCGGTTGACACAGACTTTATACCCTAAAGTACAAATGAAATCAAAACTAACCATTTGATTTTGTTAGCTCCCATTGCTGGTGTTGAGGTGAACAATTCATCTGTGCATGTCGTTAAGGTAAAAAAAATTGTCTGCCTTTGTAATCTAATTAAGTCTGTGTGAGGTAGTGGGCGTGGCTAACATACTTAACCTCACCCCCTCCAACTGTCAATATGACAACAGAAATGGTGAGGAGGTCTGTTAGATTGCAATAACTCTCCCCAAACCCTTTTCCCCATCTTTCTGAATGAAACGCCTACTTTACTACATCCAATCAGCTCGCAGTAGGAAAAATAAGCCACACCCACTGTTTCCTTTTCTCTAGGAACTGCGTCACAATACCAAAACAAAAAAACGGTTGCAGCTTCCAGTTCATGGGAACTTTAACTTACACCTTAAATCTGATTGGTTGATTGGAATCAGTGGTGAAAAGAGTACTGAAAAATCATACCCAAGTAAAAGTACCATTACTTGCCCAAACATGTAGTGCAAGCAAAGTAAAAGTATCTGTTGTAAATATTACTCAAAGTATGACTAACAAGTAGCCCTTTTAAACATACTCAAGAGTAGAGAGTAGTGAGTATTATGCAAGGCTGATGCATTTACATGCAATTTGCGCATGAGTGTGAAAACGTAACATTCTGTAGTGCATTTAGTTGTCGTTTAAAGCCATTTTGGATCATACTGTAAACATCCTTTACCTTCTCATTAGTGGCGTGCAGTCTAAACAGTCTCTGGGTCATTGCGTGTAAAGACTTTGGACATCTTCTTGGACACTTTTAATGCTTTCAGACGATTTGCTGCATTTATAAAGCGTCCATGTCTTGAGGTTGTTCAGCATGATGCGATTTACGTTCTGTGTGCGATTTGATTAGACGGGAATCACGGGACTGATTATTCTACTCAGCCAATCCTCACAGAAAAGAAAAAATAAAGTAGTGACTGCAGGTTGAGGGAAAATAGTGGAGTGAAAGTACAGAGACAGCACTAAAAATGTACTCGAGGGAAAGTAAAAGTTCACATTTTTAAAACTACTTAGCAATTACAATTCCTGAGAAAATCTACTCAATTACAGTCATTTGAGTATTTGTAATGTTACTTTGCATCACTGGTTGGAATGTTGTTCCTCCAGGAACAACATAAATATTGATTCAAGAGTTCACACTTAGCTGATGATTGGTTATAAAGCGTGTTTGTCATGCTGTCCCGGGAGAGAGCCCTGAGCTCATAGATCCTCGAGCCCGGGGCTCCCTCCTGTTTGCAAGGCGAGAGGGGAGTTTGAGCTCAGGTAGATCTGGAGAACTCCCCTGCATGCTGTAGTAGCTAATGAACAGACAGTGATTGCTCTTGAGATGACTACTTACTAGGAGCATGTCTATGATGCCGATTTGGATTAGTCAATTAACTTAAGTTGCATGTTTTCAGACGGTGGGAGGAAACCGGGGAACCCGGTGGAAACCCACGTGAGCACGGGGAGAACGTGTAAACTCCACACAGAAACGTCGGCTGGCTTGTTAAGGACTAGAACCAGTGACGTTCTTGCTGTGAGGCAACAGTGCTAACCACTGGGCCACCGTGCCACCCATCTAGGAAAGGAGGAGTAGGGGTGGAAGGGGGGATTCTTCAAAATGAAGATGGCTGTGATATGAAACTTAGGGTATTTACAGTGGCTTAGGAATCGTCTGATTGGTGAATCATGAATTGGATAATGCGGGACCAGCCGTGAGCAATCATAAGCACGTGATCCTCTCCAAATTAGCTTATAAATAAACGTCACTACGAGAGCATGTCCTATTTAATAAAAATCACACTGACTCATCAGCTTTAGTGCCATGTTATTAACTTAATGTGGATGAAACTAACTAGTACGAAATAGCATTTCACACTGTCTGCAGTCATATAAAACAACTCAGTTTGTTTCTACCTGTAACATCCAGCTGAACTCCAAGATTCTGTACTTCTGGCCTGTTTTGTCTGCAATAGTAGATGTTTTCATCAGCTTCTCTTATATTATTCAACATGATGTTGTAATGTCTGTCTTTACTGTAACACTGGATTCCTCCTCTCTTTTCTGGGTCTGAACACAAGTCAGACGTTTTCCCTGAAACTTTGCTCCAGTATGTTTCCTTCTCCTCACTGTTCTTAGGAAGAGAACAGGACAACATCACATCGGAGCCTTTTAATGCACACATATATGGAGGATTGTAGTTTATTTCCACAGGCTCCTGGCAATAAACCCCTGAAACACAGACAGGAGAAACTAATGACACTGATGTAAACGTTAGCTGGTTTCCCACATATAAAGCTGATATACAGTTAAAGTCAGAATTATTAGGCCTTCTGAATTATTATTATTATTTTTATTCCAGGGGCCTCACAGTGGCGCAGTGGGTAGCACGTTCGCCTCACAGCAAGAAGGTCGCTGGTTCAAGCCTCGGCTGGGTCAGTTGGCGTTTCTGTGTGGAGTTTGCATGTTCTCCCTGTGTTGGCGTGGGTTTCCTCCGGGTGCTCCGGTTTCCCCCACAAGTCCAAAGACATGCGGTACAGGTGAATTGGGTAGACTAAATTGTCCGTAGTGTATGAGTGTGAATGGGTGTGTATGAATGTTTCCCAAAGATGGGTTCCAGCTGGAAGGGCATCCGCTGCGTAAAACATATGCTGGATAAGTTGGCGGTTCATTCCGCTGTGGCGACCCCAGATTAATAAAGGGAATAAGCCGAAATGAAAATGAATGAATGAATTTTTATTCCAATTTCTGCTTAACTAAACGATTTTTCCAACACATTTATAAACATAATAGTTTTAATAACTGATTTCTTTTCTCTTTGCCATGATGACAGCACATAATATTTGACTAGATATTCTTCAAGACACTAGTATTCAGCTTAAAGTGACATTTAAAGGCTTCACTAGGGTAATTAGGGTAAAGTTAGGGTAATTAGGCAAATCATTGTATAACAGAGGTTTGTTCTGTAGACAATCCACAACAAATATTGCTTAAGGGGGCGAATAATATTGACCTTTTAAAAATAAAAACCAATAAGACTTTCTCCAGAAGAAAAGATATTATAGGAAATACTGTGAAAAATTCCTTGCTGTTAAACATCATTTGGGAAATATTTTGGAAAAGAAAAGGGCAAATAATTTTGACTTAACTGTATGGCAATATATGAACATATATTTGAACATAGATGTAAATATTCGTAATTCCAATAGTTGAAAAAAAAATTATATATGTATAAGCAGTATATAAGCAAGAAATATAGGTTTCAAATATATATACATGGGCCTCACAGTGGCGCAGTGGGTAGCACGTTCGCCTCACAGCAAGAAGGTCGCTGGTTCGAGCCTCGGCTGGGTCAGTTGGCGTTTCTGTGTGGAGTTTGCATGTTCTCCCCGTGTTGGCGTGGGTTTCCTCCGGGTGCTCCGGTTTCCCCCACAAGTCCAAAGACATGCGGTATAGGTGAATTGGGTAGACTAAATTGTCCGTAGTGAATGGGTGTGTATGGATGTTTCCCAGGGATGGGTTGCAGCTAGAAGGGCATCCGCTGCGTAGAACATATGCTGGATAAGTTGGCGGTTCATTCCGCTGTGGCGACCCCAGATTGATAAAGGGACTAAGCCGAAATGAGAATGAATGAATATATATACATATTACTCATTCATTCATTCATTTTCCTTTGGCTTACTCATCAGGGGTCGCCACAGCGGAATGAACCACCAACTTATCCAGCATATGTTTTACACAGCAGATGCCCTTCTAGCTGCAATCCAGTACTGGTAAACACTAGGGGTGTGATGAGACGCTTACTCCACGAGACGCAATTCTGACTTTATATCTCACAATTCTGACATTATAACTCGCAATTCTGACGTTATAATTTATTGTATTTTTTATTTTTTAATTCAGTGGTGGGAATGGGCTTTTATACACATCCCATCTGTACCACATAGGAGGAAAAATTCGGAATTTGGTCACTTGAACCATGAAAAGAAAACGTCCGCTTTTCCCGTACAGCATAAACGTGTTTGGTAGTGATGAAGGCGGGTGTGTTGAGTCTCCAGCAGTTCAGTATGTGTGTGCGCTTAGAGATGTGTGTAGGTGCACATATATAGTGTTATTATAGTATAGAATATAGTGTTAAACAGCTTTGTGGACCAACCGAGTAACATGTGCAACACCGAGGCCAGCCTAACCAGGTGTGTGCAAAGCACTTGATTTGCGGTTCAAATTCAATCCTGCTTCCAATCTTCAATGCTAATTTCACCCTCACGCTCCATCATGCTAACATCTCAATTTAATCTCGCGAGATCTCGTGACACCCCTAGGAAACACCCATACACACTCACACTCACATTCACACACACTCATACACTACGGCCAATTTAGCTCACCCAATTCACCTATAGCACATGTGTTTGGACTGTGGGGGAAACCGGAGCACCCGGAGGAAACCCACGCCAACACGGGAAGAACATGCAAACTCCAACAGAAATGCCAACTGACCCAGCCGGGACTCAAACCAGCGACCTTCTTGCTATGAGGTGACAGTGCTAACCACTGAGCCACCGTGTCGCCCAATACATATCATATAAATCACAATTATTAACTTGTATGACATATAAGGCAAGGCAAGGCAAGGCAAGGCAAGTTTATTTATATAGCACATTTCATACACAGTGGTAATTCAAAGTGCTTTACATAAACAGGAATAAAAGAGACAAGTATAAAAAAATAAAATAAAATAAAAATAAAATAATAATAATAATATGAAAACAGATAAAAACAGATTAAAATGTGTTAAAACAGGTTATAAAAGAATGAAAAAGAAAAGAAAGACATAATAGTGCGATCTGTCGGACGTAGCACAGTGCTCATTCAGTAAAGGCACAGCTAAACAGAGGTGTTTTAAGTCTGGATTTGAATGTACCTAACGTTGGGGCACATCTGATCATTTCTGGAAGCTGATTCCAGCAGCGGGGGGCGCAGTAGCTGAAGGCGGATTCACCCTGCTTTGACTGAACTCTTGGAATTTCTAGTTTATATGATCCTAAAGATCTGAGTGATCTGTTAGGTTTGTATTCAGTGAGCATATCTGTAATGTATTGAGGTCCTAGGCCATTTAGTGATTTATAGACAAGAAGTAATATTTTGAAATCTATTCTGAATGTAACTGGGAGCCAGTGTAAAGACCTGAGGACAGGTGAGATGTGCTCTGATTTTCTGGTTCTGGTCAGAATCCTGGCAGCAGCCTTCTGGATGAGCTGCAACTGTCTGACTGTCTTTTTGGGAAGGCCAGTGAGGAGGCCGTTACAGTAATCCACCCTGCTGCTGATAAAAGCATGAACAAGTTTCTCTAAGTCCTCACTGGAAACAAAGCATCTAATTCTTGCAATGTTTTTGAGATGATAAGTATATATAATTTCCATGTAGTTTAATGTATCAGCTTTCTAAATCTGTTAGGAATATTTCTACTGTATGATTTACACATTACAGACATTTTGTGTGAATTTGGGGGTGAAATATGAGTTAACAAACACTCACCTGCTTTAATGATCATCGCTAACATAAGGCAAACAGACTTTCTGAAAGATCTCCACATAACTGCTGCTTTAAAACTGTAAAAACAGACGATTAAGACATGAGATAAAGTTTTACATGAACAGTTGTCACTACTGTCTGTTTAGATCTCATTCATTCATTCATTTTCTGCTTAGTCCCTTTATTAATCTGCGGTCGCCACAGCGGAATGAACCGCCAACTTATCCAGCATATGTTTTACACAGCGGATGCCCTTCCAGCTGCAACCCATCACTGGGAAACATCCACACACACCCATTCACACACATACACTACGGACAATTTAGCTTACCCAATTCACCTATACCGCATGTCTTTGGACTTGTGGGGGAAACTGGAGCACCCGGAGGAAACCTCAGGGAGAACATGCAAACTCCACACAGAAATGCCAACTGACCCAGCCGAGGCTCGGACCAGCGACCTTCTTGCTGTGAGGCAAACGTGCTACCCACTGCGCCACCGTGAGGCCTGTTTAGATCTCCTCCAACCAATAACAAAGATGAAAATGTACTTACTTTGTTGAACTGGATGATATTTCCAAGACACAAACGAACACGCGTATATACTGAACTCCCCTGTTTTTTAGACAAATAAACTGTGCTGTATCATCAGTCAAATAATAATCCTTCTGCCTCTTCAGTGTGACCACTGTAATATCCTTTTTAGAGTAAAAGAGTGTATGAAATCCTGCTTCAGCTACTCGGACTGCATCAAAAACACTCATTAAACACAACTGAAGGCTTTCCTCAAATCACCTCTTCTGTCCTCTAGTCATGTTGATTATGACGATGATTATGATGATGATTATATTGTAATAGTTCTGAGTAATATGCATGATGAAATATTAGTCAGTATTTCCAGTAGGTGGATGAGGAGAAACCCTCCCGGTAAACTCTCTTCACTCTCAAACTCACACCATTGGTTCAAACAGCCCACAAGAAAAAATACTACAGTAATGTATAGTATATAAAGTAGTGTTTTTGAACGAAGCTATTGTGAAGTGCTTGAATCTGTTGTTGCATCCCAATTCACACACTTATACTATGCTGCAAGCTGTGTGACATACTACTTCCTCATTAAGGGACATTTCTGTTGCTTGGTTATGTGAGCTGTCAATCATCTCGACACATCATCCACATTTGTGTCATATTTAATTTCCCATCGTACTGGAGATTCAGCAGGTTAATCTACTAAGGGCAACACAGTAGCTCAGTGGTTAGTGGTTGAACTTCAACTCTGAAAACTCTTCTGGCACAGTTTCTATCTTCTAGAACTTCTATGTTAAGCTGCTTTGACACAATCTACATTGTAAAAGCGCTATAGAAATAAAGATGAATTGAATTGAACTGAATAAGCACTGTCGCCTCACAGCAGGAAGGTCGCTGGTTTGAGTCCCGGCTGGGTCAGTTGGCATTAATGTGTGGAGTTTGCATGTTCTCCCCGTTTTGGCGTGGCTTTCCTCCGTGTGCTCCGGTTCCCCCACATGCGCTATAGATGAATTGAATTAGCTAAATTGGCTGTAGTGTATGTGTGTGAATGAGTGTGAATGAGTACTGGGTTGCAGCTGGAAGGGCATCCGCTGTGTAAAACATATGCTGGAATAGTTGGCGGTTCATTCCGCTGTGGCGACCCCAGATTAATAAACGGACTAAGCCGAAGGAAAATGAATAAATGAGTTAAACACTAACTAAGTATTTACTATAAATTACTATAGTATTTCTTTTATTTAATTTGAGTTAAAGTAAAACACTGAATCAACAATCATTAAACTCATGCAACAGTGAGTTGTAAGAAGTGTATTGTACATTAGGACCTTCAGTACATTGTAAGCAACAATAGATATCGCAAACCATTCATTCATTCATTTTCATTTCGGCTTAGTCCCTTTATTAATCTGGGGTCGCCACAGCAGAATGAACCGCCAACTTATCCAGCATATGTTTTAAGCAGCGGATGCCCTTCCAGCTGCAACCCATCTCTGGGAAACATCCATACGCACCCATTCACACTCATACACTACGGACAAATTTAGCTTACCCAATTCACCTGTACCGCATGTCTTTGGACTTGTGGGGGAAACCGGAGCACCCGGAGGAAACCCACGCCAACATGGGGAGAACATGCAAACTCCACACAGAAACACCAACTGACCCAGCCGAGACTCGAACCAGCGACCTTCTTGCTGTGAGGCGAACGTGCTACCCACTGCGCCACCGTGAGGCCCTATCGCAAACCACAGAAGACGAATATGAATCTACCATACATAAAACTATATTAAAAACTGTTTTTCCCTATAGAAATATCTGTAAACTAGCAGTTTTCTGTATTTTATGATTCATGTTTGTATTTTCTTGTTTATTTATGCTTATTTATCACATTATGGGATGTTGATCTTTCTTCCAACAACTTTTAAACTTGAAAAGTGCAGAGAAAAGGACTTTTATGAACATTTTTAATAGTTTAAAGTGATGTATTGTCTGGGTTTGTGTTGTATATTACGCTACAAAAACCTTGTAATAAACTGTATAGTGTTTTCAACCAATAGTGTTTTTAAAAGCACCGATTAACCAGCGCCCACCCACTTCGCTAAACCCACCCAACAGTTTTAAAAAGCAATCCAGAAAAAGAAAAGCCCTCGCCTGATTTTTACCACGTTTTCAGAGTTTACCACATTCTCACCCTGTTATTTACTTGTTTATTTTATTGGCTTCTGTTTTTGTCTGTCACGTTTGTCAGCGATCTATGCCTGGAAAGATCGCTGGTAAACTACAAATCAGTGATGAACTACAAATCCCTACATGCTGCTATACACACACACACACCGGTGTCCACATTCCACTAATCAAACACACGCAGCTGAAACCTGTCCTCAAGGATTGTTTGGACTATATATACACCCTGCACACGTTACTTCAGTACTGAGTCTTTAATTTGTGTTATACTGATGTTCATGTCTTGTTTTCATCTTTGTTTTCAGTTGTTACTTTTGGATGGCCAATTTGTGTATGACCTGGTGCTTATACGACTATGATTTTGGATGGTTATATTTATATTTTATATTTAACCACTTGTTATCTGCACGACAATCACCATTAAATGCACTTGGATCCCCACCTTTTGTCTTTGCCTCTTAAGCAGCCCTTCGTGACAATTACCCGCTTTCTGGAACCATTCTTTGCTGGACTCGAACCCCGTTGTCGTGGTCAACTCTTCTCTGCATCTCAAATCCGCCGACGTACATTGTGAGCCACTGGACAAACTGGTAGCAGCGGGAAAGCCGTCCATACAGAGGTAAGCGGTCAGTTGGTAAGCGTGAAAAGGACAGCTTCATACCGCTCTGTAGCATTCGTTTTAAAGACGAAATGCAGCCATACGTACCTCTGGCTACATCATTTGTGATCTCCAGAAATGTATATAGGGCTACGTTTTCAGAATTTATTGCATTCATTTATTGCATTCATAATGCAATTCACAACTGGAAATAAACACTTGTGAATCCCAATGCCCTCAGCTGGACAGGGGTGTGTTTTGTTTGTTTCCCTTTGCCTGTTTGTTTCAATTGTGCATGGGCTTCACCATGGGTGTCAAAGTCAACTTCTGGAGGGAAGATTCTTTTGAACACCTCGATTATTTGGATCAGCTGTGTTTGATTAGGGTTGGAGCAAAACTGTGCAGAGCTGCAGCCCTCCAGGAATTGACTTTGACACCTATGGCCTTAACACTTAAGATATAGACTAATTACCGGTTTGTAAACATTCAGGATGCACGCTCATCGAGGTTGCAGAAAAAAAACGGGAGCGCTAGCATTTACAGTGAGGGAATGACATCCGATGCGGTACAGAGTTTGTTGTTGTATTAGAGATGTTATATTGATTACATATTATATATATTATTTACATAATGCTTTCAGCGTATTATAACAGCTTGTCACCCAGTGATAAGCACAGCTATTCTGCAAAATTAACGTTAAAGTGAGCGGCGTTCGTCTGACAGGTCCATTTGCGATAGCACCCTCCCAATGGATATTGGATAAGATGAAATGGCCAAGCATCCAGCCCGAAATATACAACTATCTCATTGAAACTCCAAGTGATTTTACGAGAGAGAAGTTTTGTCTCAAGACTTTGGATGCCTACAGTTTTGTTCTGTGTGGTCATGTGCAAGAAATAATGTCCCACGATTACCAGATTCAAAACTTTGTAGTGCTAAAAACCGAGGTTCTGCCTAGCCAAAGACAAGGACAGAAGACGGCGCTGTACATGGCCGGGGTCATCATCAAGCACAACAACTGCATCCTGACAGCGAACTGCAGCTGTACGGCAGGGTATGTGAACTTACATCTGTACATTT
>CAIGQW010034482.1:0-10609 GCA_903798125.1 Danio choprae
ATATATATATATATATATTAATTAACTTTTTTTTTATTATAATTTTTTTATTATTGGTATGAAATGTTTTCATTTAATTAAATGATTTAGTCAATATTTGTATTTAATCAGTGTGTAACTGATTAAATACTGATTGAGAATTTTTTTTTCATTGCTTTTGACCTCAAAACAAACTACAAAAATATCACGTTTCATATAAACTATTTATTATCATTCCCAAGACAATGCACTTGAAACGTAAGATGCATTTTTGCTTTGATGGTCAGTGCTTACTTGAGCTCGCCAAAAAGATTAAAAGCAGTAATAGAGAAAAAGAGAGATAATGCTTGTTTGTTTCTTGTTCAACAAGAACAGTCAAGCTTAAAGTAACAGCAGACTTCTATTAAAATAAACTCTAGGTTTCTTTGCTGCATTCTGTAGAATATCAGAGAGAGAAAAATAAATCACCCTGACATATGTAAGCACTTGTGAGTATACTTTACAAACAGTTTAAACATTCTAGGAGTTATTTATGTGTGTGTGTGTGTGTTTGTTTGTAGGAGTCCAGTCTCAGAAGGGAAACTTTGACTGTGCATGCTGTGTTGAGGCCTCTCCACATGAAACCTTATCTTGATCCGACTGTTTTGTCTAATTTTAGACCAGTGTCCCATCTTCCCTTTTATCTAAGGCCTTAGAAAATGTTGTCTTGTCTTAGAAAATGTTTTCTCATCTCATAACTTCAGTTGAGTGTTTGAAATAAATCCTTCAGTGAGATGATTATACAGTTGTGTGTTAATTAGTCATGTTGAATGAATGAAATCAGGTAAATCTTCTGTTTATTCAGCAGCTGCAATTTGCTGGGTTGTTGGGGGATTTTGTGTGTATTTGGAGGTGTTCATGGATTTCTGTGTGAGCACCTTTTGCCCTATGGAGGTGATTTACTACTAATAATAAGAACATGCTTTCCTTTCAAGACAGTTGCAGCTTTTCTCAAGCGTGTTTGGAATTTTTCAAATTGATCAATCATCCAGCCCTACATGTAAATATGACATAAAAACTAAATGTCGGCACTTATATGAATAGTCACAATGACTGCTATGACCATTTTAGTAGCTATAGAATTCTGATTTTAAATGTTACTACTAAAACACTGTATAGAATTCCAGTGTTATAAAACATATTTGTGACAGGTATCTGACATATTTTGCCTTTTCAGTTTTACATTAAAAACCTTAGTTTTTTGTTGTTGAAAGTAACTCATGTAATACCGGATCATGTATTGTATTACAATTCTGAGACCGTAATATTGTAAGGGATTACATTTAAATAAAAGTGAACATTAATCTGTAATGTATTACAGTTTGGAAGTTATACTTGCATGACACTACCAAATGCCAATATGTTGATTGCCAAATCTGTTGTTGAGGAAGTACATAAATGCCAAGAAATTGATTAAAACTGAAATTCTTCTATCCAGCTAAAGAAATCAGACTCTATTTGAGTCAACCAATGTGCCAGTTTCAATAGCACAATGCAAACTCACCATGGCACTGGACTTCAGGATTGCCCCAAAATAGTTCCCTGCACTCCTCACACGTCCTGCCTCCAAAACCAGGCTTACAGGAACACTGACCTGACAGCTACGCAGAATACAAGCAGAAACACAAAAATGACATCCAATTTGTAATTCAGCTGATTGATTTGGTCAACTGGTGAAGGGTGTGTGTGTTCAGACCAGGTCGCAGGAAGAACTGTTGGAGTGTTCAGGGTGGCACTGGCAGGGCTGGCATCCTCTCCCACTGTTGATGTTCCATTTATTGGGGGCACAGCGATCACAGTGCTGACCCTCCACGCCAGGCAGACATGGGCACTGCCCGCTTATCCGGTCACACTCACACAGGCCATCAACACAGCTTTGTCTGGAACTACCCACGAGATGGCACATGCATCCTGATGACAAAACAAACAAAAAAAGCCAATCCAATTATTTATGAAACCTGCTTTAGCATGCATGAATTGTAAAATTATGATCAGAAATCTAAAATTATTCCAGTGGCGCACAAAGATATTTTATTGAGTCAGTGGGATTCAGTGTTGTGTTGGAAACCACTGACGTTCACTGTATGAACAATAACATTCAAAATGTTCTTCAAAATTAGTTGTTTTGTGTTCCGCAAAAGAAAAAATATGTATACTACATATAAAAAATTTACTTTGACAGTAATTTTTATTTACTTTTAGTCTTTGCCTTTTGGCTAAAATGCCATTTAGATTTGATCATATTTTAGTCATCTGAATCATTTTAATTTTAGTCTAGTATCTCTTAAAATTTTATTTGACTAAATTCTAAGCAGTTTGGTTAAATGGTAATACATTGGATCAAATTTGAAAAATGTCTAAGCATTTGAGAAAAAAATGTCTCATGTTCCTAGAGAACAAAATTATAAGCATGAATGAATGAAACTAAGGTTTGAACAATACAGGTAACATTGGGATGTAAAATTAGACCTAATAATAATAAAATGATGATATAATAATAATAATAATAATAATAAGACTTAAATTACTTTCTTAGAATAACCTAGATAAATAGCATTCTGTATTCTTTCATGCAAACATAATTATTTGCACAAACTTAATATACAGTAGTCAATGCCAATGTAATATCGTTCATGAAAAATATGATGAATATTTGTCAACGAAATTAGCACTGCATAGAAAAATGGATGATTTTTTTAATGAAACGCACACACTAAAACATACTTGTTTACATGACAATACTCACTCCTACAGTTCTGTGAACGGGCGTCTCCATAGTAGCCACGACTACAGTATTGGCACTCAGTGCCATCAGTGTAATACAGGCATTTGAGACAGGCACCAGTGCGTGCATCACATGATTCAGGGTCCTGCATATTTATATTTCCATTACATTGACATGGGTTGCACCGTCCGCTTGGTAACCGAGTGTTGCCATAGTAACCGGAGGCACATTCCTCACACTTAGGTCCTAGATAGTGGAATAGGAATACAAATGGTTTAATGTTCGTTTTAGGATAGTTTCTGTTATGTTAATTTCTCTAACTAATTAATTTACCCTTGTAGCCTGCGTTGCAGACACAGACCATTTGCAGAGTGTTGCGATTTTGGTAACAGCTCTCAGAAAACTGCATACCACTTCCCGGTCCATTAGGGCACATACAAGGGTGGCAAGGATCTCTGGAGCCCAACAATGTGTTACGATGATAACCACTTTCACACCTGGAACAGAAGATTTTGGGGAACTCTAGCTACATTGTTCAGTGTAGGTCAAACAGAAGAGCAATCCACTGCCAGCACAAAATTAATTAGCAAGGAATATAGGAACATGTAAAAATCTGTACTAGCATACTTCTAAAACCCTCCACCTCCCCAGTTCCACCATTCTAGATGTGTTTAGGGTGTTTCCATGTCTTGTGTACATGTTTACAACAGTGTGTCTGTATGCATATATTTGTCAGAAGCCAGTATAAGGTTGTTTTTGCATCAGTAACTGCATATATTGTTTTTCAGAGATATTTCTTGCATTTGTGATTTAAATGTACATTTTAATAATTTCGATTTCAGTATAACCTATTAACTAGCCATAAATTTATATCCCAGCTGCATTTATAAATATTTTAAGTACATGTAATAATTTTAAATGAAATTAGACCTAATAATAATAGGTCTAATTTCTTAGTGTGGTCACTGACCCTAAAGGCAAACCTGTATCACTGAGCCTAGTGGTTGAGCAGCACAGTGGAATACACTAAGCTCAGAGGTAAGCCATGAGGCCCAAACAGCACCAGAGGGTCTACTAAGTACTAAGGCCTAGCAGCACTATAGGGCCGATTTTGCCTAAAAGTGGAGCTTCACTACATGGCCTAAGTAGTCTGTGCAATTATGGTTAATTCTATAGTAACTGGACAAATACAGCCCATTGGTTCAAAAGAAATGTTGTCGGTTTGTAGAAATGTTTCTCCACATCGTTCCCCACATGCATTGATTTGTTATAGATTGAATTATAGCATATCTTCATCAAACTTTTTTTTTTCAGACAAGGATAAGACAAGGGTAAGCTACATTGTTGTTGTTGTTGTTGTTGATGTTGTTTTTTGCAATTGCTTTACTCCATCTATGGCAATGTAATTTTGAGTTAAAACCACAAATGTGAGGCCAATCCTGTTCTGGTGAAGGTTTTAATAATGGATTAAACTTTTTTTTTTTCAATGAAACTCATCAAAATCCTATTAGTACCATCAGATAACAATATATTGCCCTCTCTTACCTCTCGCAGTTGTGGCCTGTGGTGTGACCCCTGCAGTTCAGACATTCGCCTGTAACAGGGTGACACTGTTCACTGTTCCCATTACAGGAGCAGAGCTTGCAAGTAGGGTAGCCCCAATGGTTAGGTTTACAGTTGCCACATTGACGCCCAAATGCTCCAGGAACACACAAACACTGGCCCGTGCTGGGGTGGCAGAAAAGGTTCTGAGAGCCCAACGGATTACAGTCACACGCTGAAGAGAATATAATCAGAAAGGCAAAGCGTTACGTTTTTTTATTTTTATATTAATATTGAATTAAAATTGGGATTGTGCATTTGTGCATATGTTCACTAACGTTGACATCCTGAGGGTCCAAACAGGTAGGTGGCTGGGGCACAGGCATCACAGTTCTTTCCTGAAACATTGGGTCGACACTTACACTGCCCACCGATGGGATCACAAACGGTGCTCAGAGAACCTCGTGGGTCACATTTACACTCTGCCAAAGATAAATAATTAAATCAGTTTTTTGCGGGTTTTTGGACCAATTGTGGATTATTAGTTAAATTCATAACCTTGTACTGAAAAAGTAACATTCACTGATAAAGTATTTACTTTAAAGCTGAAATAAAGCAAAAATAAAACTTAAAAAGAGACCTTAACTAAGTTAGTCTTATTTGCACACAAATGTTTATATATCAAATCAGCCAATCACATATCTGCAGCTCAGTGCATTTAGACATAGACATGGGTCAAGATGATCTGCTGTAGGTCAGACCAAGTAACTTTGAATGCTGCAAGAGTGTTGGTGCCAGACAGCCTAGTCTGATTATTGCAGAAATTGCTCACATACAGGGAGTTTTATGCACAGGATTAAATTAATTGCCTGAAAATATTCTTTGATTTGCAGATTTGTGAGCGAAAATGCCTTCTTGATATCAGAGAACAACGGCCAAAGCTTAGTCTAATGATGTACCTTTAGGAAGTGGTAGAATGAGTTTCAACCCATAAATTTGCATCCAACTGATTTGCTGCAAATATGTATTGCTAAATTGTAAATTAATATGGACCAAAATCTCTCCAGATTTTTTTTACTACATTGTTGAATATATGCCACAAAGAATTAAGGCAGTTGTGAAGGCACCACTATGGAGGTTTGAGGGCAATCTTGTGTACTGTTTGAATAGGAAGATTTGGCTCTGACATCAGACGTGGTAGCTTTTATCAGGGGTGTTATAATTTACATGTTAGTTAATATATTTCTGCCTTTCTCACCAAGAGCTCCGTTGTGCAATAGAGCTGAGACACTGAAGATGTAGTCTTTGCAAATATCTGTTAAAGGGATTTTAATAACACTCTGGCTCCGTTCCAAACATCTGTATTTCTGGAACATCTTCCAGTTCTCCTGCTGATGGTCTCCTCCACAAAACAGGTCCAGGTCTTGCACCTCTGGCAGAAGCACGAGCTGTAGAAGTCAAGAGCACAAATCTTGCAACAAACCACTGTGAATGGAGCTACAGGAAAGATGGAATTGATATGCGAGTTGGTGTCATTTTAGTCTTTCTACTTTAACATCAATCTGAGAATTGTAACGTGTACAGGCATTTAAGCAGCTTAATAAAGAAATGTCTTTTTTCTTTAAATGTAAATTAAAATTTACTCAATTTACCAGAGATGGAGCTGCACCATAGGGCCTACTGAGCCCTGAGAATGTGCAGCACCATGAGGCTCATTGTGCCCAGGTGCACGTCATGGCCTATGTAGTCTGTGCAATTATGGTTAATTGTATAATGACTGGACAAATACAGCACACAACAAACTTGTTTTAAAAAATATATAAAATAAGTTAACACAATTTAATTTATATAAAAATATTACTTTACAATTGTATAAGTTGAACAAACTTACTGAATCGACAAGTGTGCGAGGAGAGGAGTGATAGCTGTATGAAGAGTGCTGTGGGAAGCTAATTTTGACGGTGTAGTTTTGACCCTTTTCCAGACATACTGGATTAGGCACAACAACATATCTGAAACACAAAAACACACAAACAGGGCCGTTCTTTGTACCTCACTTAAACAGTCTAAGATGATTTATCAGATCCTGGTTCTTCAAGTTTGCGCATTAGATTAAAATATCTGGATGATTTGATCTGAGATTGCTGCATGTGCTGCGAGTATTTATTGTGAAGGACAGATATATCGATCCTTGAAATCATGATCAGCAATGCAGCGATTGGCTGGTGGCACAGCAGCATAATGACATCTTCTGATTAATATTCAATTATCAGCCATGTGAGCAAAATTTGAAGTAAATCAAACCATTTGTTAAATATGAAACGCAAGAACTTTCCTTGTTTGTTATAGGCTGCATGGCTTTTGTCATAGTATCATAGTACAGTACTATTGTAAGAAATTATTACCAGTTTTTACAGACTTTTAGAGTCACCTTTGCTAGAAATGACACAAGTTTATATGAAATAAGCCTGCTCGCGAGCATGCTTGAGCTTCCAGACCTGTTGCTATGACAACAACTCTTGGCGTTTTGAAAACACGAAATTATCCTGGATCGTGTCAAATCGTCAATAACCAAATCCAGTTAACTGAGTAGTCCATGTACAAAAAATAAACCCCTGCAGGGCACAGAAAACTTTTTATTTAGTTTGTTTGTTTTAGTGGCCTGGAAATGCAAACTTTTGTAAACATGCATAACATTTATTTAAAAAACAATTTAAAACTACAAAAACCAACAAACATCTAAAACAACTGCAGAATATGTTGTGTTTCTTTACTAATTTGGGAAAATTAAGACATTAAAATTGCCATATGTAAATAACTTTTGTAAAAAGTACAATCTAGATGTTTCCTTGTAGTTTCTTGTTTTCTGTAGTTAAAAAAAAATTCATAATTAAAATGAAACCAGTTGTTATGATACCAAGGTGTTTATAATTATCAGCTTCTATGTATATAGTTATTGGTATCAGCAAGAATCTGTGCATCCCTAAAAAGCTACTTCTGTTTTTAGTGGATTGTTTTTGTGTACATGTAACCCCCACTTACCTTGATCCGGGGTGCAGTGAGACCATCTGTTCATCATCATATGTAGAAGTGCAGTGTGTTGACTGATCAATGTCTCTGGGCCGCTCCAACGTTACTATAACCTTCTCCCATTTATCAGGCAACTATAATAAACACATGTGCATGCTTGATTGTGACCATGTGTGCTGCCTGTGTGGCAGATAAAGATGTTGTACACTGAATATTGTATGTGTGTGTGATTTTTGTTTATTACCAGTGGTTCATAGCGGATCATGAAGTTGTATTCCATAGATCTTGGGAATTTGTTAATGTTAAATCTCAGCGTTTCCCCCTCTGGTACATCCACAAAGCCCGTACCCGTCCAGGTAGGTTTACGATCCTGAGGTAATGGTCTTTGAACCACTTTTACTGCCTGCACATGATCAACAATAAACATTCTGAATTTACTCATTTACTCATACTCATTTACTCAATTTACACATACTCAAATTTGGTTCTTTATATTACCATGCAGAACTTCCGTTGATGAGAACAAGGATCAAACTTAACTTTCATTTTATGTAACGTAACTTTTATTTTTTTCTTCTTTTTTACAATTTTTCACTTTTCTTTACAGTTCTGTTTTACATGTATTTACTATTTACTTATGATATTCATTACATTAACTTGGTAATAACTAGATTCTATTCCTAAACCTACCTCTGAACCTAACTCATGTTATTACTTTGTATAACCTACTTTCTTAGATTCACTTAATGCACAGTTATAAAAATAAATGTACAGTAGATGTACAAAATTGTTAAAAATCTTTCCAAATAATAACCTTCAATTTGTTCGTAAAATCTTTTAGTGAAATTGTCACCTTTTTACTTAGTACAAAACATTTTTTTGTAAAACATTGCAACCTGGTTTCAAAATAATTATAGGTACATTTTTGAACTTTGCTTGTAAAACCATTCTTTAGTTGTGCTTTCATTATTTGTATGTATTTTCAGTACACATAATCATTATATTTCTCATAATGAGAACATTTGGTTTAATCACAACATTCATATTTATACCCGCCATAAGGTTTGCAATTCTGTACACATTGTTATATCAAAGACGTGAAGAGAAATTAAACACTTTGATAGTAATATTATTTGGAATGACTGTCCATGTCAATTAAAATGCACATAATGATATTGTCATTTAATATATAGTGAAAATAATGGTTTTGTACTAGTTAAAGTCACTGCAATATTTGAAAAAAGGTACATTTTGGTGGTCTGTTTTGGAATAAGTGCTAAAAGCTTTTGAAAGTTGTTTGTGAAATTTAAAAATAGTATTAATGCATAAAATGTAACATTTTGTTAAGGAAGTCCTCGTTACATATGTTTTCACTTTCAGTTTATTAATAAAACATTCTAGGTAAATGATGAAATTAATCAAATAAAATCATTCTTAAGATAAATGTACCAGTATGAATGATCATAAAATCTTTGTTACATGAATTCTCACTTTCAATTAATTCATAAAACCTTTCTTCTTATTGCATTCGGTTTGTTTGTAAAAGCTTTAAGTAAATGCTTACAATGTAAAATTTTTTTCTTTCTTTTTCTTTGATAGAAAAGTAGTGAATACACTTAATTTGTCAAGGATAAAACAAAACTTGTTTCCATTGTGGTATAAGTGCAGATTGTAGTGCACATTGTTCATAAAAACAAAACAATTTCATAAAACTGTAGATGTTAACATTCAGAATTTTGATTTGTTCATAAGTGTTTAAACAAACATTCACATGCAATTGTTTGTAAAAAATGATTACAGAAATGTTCAGTATTTTAACATGCTTGCTTAATCTTTAAAATATTTAAACACAAACTTACCGGTCCAAAGGAAGCATATTCAGCTTCATAAATGTAGTGGTCTAGTGCTGCGAAGTAGTACCCAGATTGCAACTGGTCACAACGTCTACCAAACATATGCTCCTTACAAGCGCACTGTCCAGTCTCCTGAGAGCAACTATGTAGTGAATATAATTTAAAAAAGTTGTATATATGTGTATATATGATCTGAATGACAGTTATGATCATTGTTTCTTGTTGGGCCAATTCAAGTGCTTACTTATTGTTCAAAGCCCCGCCCACATCACAGTCACATGGTCTGCAGCCATCCATATCATTACTGAGACCCCAGTGCTGAGGCTGAAAGAGAAAACTGTTTACATACAAGCACATATATGCACAAAAATAAATCACTGATGGATGACAAAGTATTTTTACTTTTCCATTATACTTAAATAAGTTTAAATATCTATACTTTATTTGAAGGACAATTATATTTGTTTTAGATTTTCCTTCTCTACATTCGAAAACAAAATATTTTACATTTTCATAAATATAGCAAAGAAATTCTGATCTGGAGAAACCGTAATAGCTGTATCCAATATGTGAATGAGCTAAATACTGAATCAGTTAATCTGACTGTCAAATTGAACAATTAATTTGTGAATTGGGGCCTCACAGTGGCGCAGTGGGTAGCACGTTCGCCTCACAGCAAGAAGGTCACTGATCGCTGGTTCGAACCTCGGCTGGGTCAGTTGGCGTTTCTGTGTGGAGTTTGCATGTTCTCCCTGTGTTGGCGTGGGTTTCCTCCGGGTGCTCCGGTTTCCCCCACAAGTCCAAAGACATGCGGTACAGGTGAATTGGGTAAGCTAAATTGTCCGTAGTGCATGAGTGTGAATGGGTGTGTATGGATGTTTCCCAGAGATGGGTTGCAGCTGGAAGGGCATCCGCTGTGTAAAACATATGCTGGATAAGTTGGCGGTTCATTCCGCTGTGGCGACCCCAGATTAATAAAGGGACTAAGCCGAAATGAAAATGAATGAATGAATGAATTTGTGAATTGGACAGATCCAACTGAATCTTTTAAGAAGTCAATGACTCAACGATTCACTGATTCAAATGAAGAGGCTACAGAACCACTGACTGAGAGAAATAATCTATTCAAAATGAGTCTACAGTCTACAACTCACTCATTTAAATGATCCAGTCAGAACAGGAGTTTACAAAATGATTCAAAATTAGTAAAAAATGTGAGCTTAAATGCCCACAATTTATGGAATTAAATGTTTTTATTTGTAATATACATGACAATAATATTTAGGTCATGATTGTCAGTTGTTTGTGGAGTAAAAGGTTGAGCCGTTTACAGTAAGCTTACTGTATGAAGTGCCTGTATGTAGACATGTCCAAGTCTTGTAGACACGAACGCGAAGGTTTTATTTAAAAATAGAGCATTATCTGAGCATGTTTTTTTTTT
>CAIGQW010034491.1:0-10187 GCA_903798125.1 Danio choprae
TTTCTTATTTTTAAATTCCATTCACTGACTTCCAGCAGCAGCCAAATGCACGCCTGATGTATATTACATATAATGCAGAATCCCTGAGTGTTTTTAAATCATTGCTTAAAACTTATTTTAGATTAGCTCTTATGTGATTTTTTATTTAAATTAGATTTTTAAAGGCAATATATAAAATAAAGCTTATTATTATTATTACTATTATTATAATGCAAGAATATCAAAAGCTCTGTTCAACTTTATGAAGCTATACATTAATGCCTAGTCAACTAGTTTTCTTGTTTATCATTGTCTTATATGGCACAAGACGCATCTATTCCCAGAGCTTCTATGAGCTGCTATGATTGCCTATTACATCATTCATCTTACGTCATGCATCATATATGTCACTTGTGCATTACGTGCATTTGGTTGCTGCCAGAAGTCAGATATAGCTGTAGTTTTAAAGGTTAAAAATTGGAAATATTTTCAAAAACACACCAATCTGCTCCATAGGACATTTTACATGAATGACAGATTTATGCGCTTTTGGAAGATTAAAAATAAAAGCCACTAACCCACACAATTATACAGCATGGAGGAGCCAGGATATGATTTAAAACTACTCAGACTGTGTTCATCTAACAGAAAAAAAGTCAAATACAATGAGGATGCCTTGAGGGTGAGTAAATTATGGAGTAATTTACATTTTTGGGGGGGGGGGGGTGGGGGGGGTAAACTACTCCTTTAAGTCAACTTAACAGTAAGTTACAAAGGATTTACTTACTTTAAGGAAATTCAACATGCCAATTTTAAGGCAATGGGTTTACTCACTTTAAGTAAAGTAATTAATTCCTTTTTACCAAGTATAACTGCAATGCTTTTTTAGTGAATGCATTCAAAAGGCAAAATGCAAATGCATTTCCTAAAACATTGGATTTCTTGAGTGCCATTTTTAAATTTTTTTTTACAATTTTTGCAACATGTGAAATCAGTTGTCACACACTCATCTATTGCATGTTTACAGTGGTGGAAAGGAGTACTGAAAAATCATACTCGAGTAAAAGTACCATTACTTGCCAAAAAAAAAGTAATGCAAGTAAAGTAAAAGTATCTGTTCCTAATACTACACAAAGTAACCCTCCGTAAATCCTATTACGCTGTGCATATTATTAATGAATATTATTCATTAATAATATATCTTATACAGGGTATAAGATATATTATTATCTTATACCCTGCATATTAAAAATGTAGCTTATATCAGTGCCATTATCTTTTAGGCTATTGCTTAGGTTATGCATGCATTCATTTGAAAACATAACTTTCTGTATTATTAAACTATTGGACTTCTTGAATTTTTTGTCTGAACTCACATTCTGAATGTCTGAACTCACAATCAAAAGGACGAGCCGTAAAGTTGTGTATAATTTAAGGTTAAAATTGAAAATTTTATGAAACCACTGGGATATAAATTTGTTCTAATGTACCATTCCTGTCAGTGTTGAGGAGTGTTGTGAAGTGTTGAAAAGAAGAAAAAAGAACATGTCAGGACATGACCCTATGATTTCCACTTCCTCATAAAATCAACAATAATTAAGAGAAGACAGCAACAGGACAAAGCGTAAAACATAATATGATGTTTAGTTAAACTCCTGGACATTAGCCAAACTAACAACTTGAAAAAACAAAAATTCCCTGATTGGATCATAATCTTGATCAACAATTCTGGATTCAAATAACTTCTAGTTTGGCTTTCAAGCAACTTGACTTGTCTTAAAAGGGACTTTGATTACCTCCAGTGATCTACTAATAGTGTAAATCAAAGAGAGGAGGACATTAAAAACGAGTCCTAGTCCCAGCTGGCTCTGAATCTGTCCCCGGCGAGAGCAGAGCATGTACGCGAGCAGGCAAAAGAGGCCAAGTGTATTGCTGGAGGAGTTATGACAGGGCCAGGGAACCGGTGAAGGATGTGGCACATCTGACTACAGCTCCAGCACCATCTGTCAGCCTGGCAAAATCACTCATAAGCAGGTTACAGCTACGGCCTCCTGCAAGCCCTCGCTGCCTCTTATCTACACGCTAAGTGACCCGGCAGAGGGCAGAGTGAATATGGAAGGACATGCATGAATCATGATGCACGGTATCGCCGAGACCACCTTCAGAAGAAAAACTTCGACAACACAAGAATGGGACGTTTAAAAAATATGTTTAAAAAATATATTTAAAAAACACTGGTATGTTATATTGTATGTTCTTTCTGCAAAGCCATAACTTGGCAAACGGCTTGTCAAGAAATAAAATATAAAGAAATAAATTGTGGTAATCAAATTTGTGCTAAAAATGATAGTTGAAGTTTCAGCAGACAGTGTGCATTTGTTTTGTTTTTTTAAAGAAAATGTGTGTTTAGGTTGAGTTAGCTTGTATCTGTGTTGGTTGATTTTGGGACAGCTGGAGCCAATGGGCCATGGGAATACACTCATCATGAATATTCAGGCCCAGCCTCTGGAAGAAACAGCAGCCAGAGTGATGTCACATGCTCCTACAGTAGTGCAAGGCCACTTTTTGGGTCTGCTTGAAAAAAGAGAGGGAACCGACTGTGATTTGTTCTTGCAATGTTCCTCTTTTGTCAACATGTTTTTCTTTTAACCAATCATCAGCATTTCTTCTGGCTACTGCATAGCCCATAGCTTCACCTAGCATCACATTTTTCTTCATTTTCACATTTGCTATACATTTAAAAAAAAAAAGTGAATTAAATCAAATGTAGACATCTGAAACTACACATCTTAAATGTAAACGATCCATTACGAAAGAGTTAACTTTCTTTTCCTTCAATAATCTTTCCTGCACATCTTTATCATGTTCGGGGAATGTTGTGCTGCGAGCCCTGCAGCAAGTTTCCAAACACTGTTTCAGGGTTAAATAAAGTTCCAAAAACAACTTTTCCCTTAAATATTACAACTGTAGCGTTCACTGGCATTACCGGTGGGAATAAAGACAAATCCTCATTTGGCTGTCCAGATGTTCCAGCAGCCAGCAACAACTGTCTGTGAAACCTGCCGTTCCTCAAGAGATGTGCAAAGATCACAGATGCATCATCTGTTCACAACAACAGGAAAACAATAGCATATTGTTAAATACTCAGAAAATACTTCATCTGAAATGGATGGAGCATTAGTAAAATATCCTTCCCGTTTGTCTAAATAAATAAATAAAAACATCATTTGAAAAAATATTTTTAAAAGGGGGGATGGGGGGGGGGGTTTATTTGAACAGTAAATTCAGCCTAATTTTATTTTCCAGTTTTCTTCATGGTGTCCGAGTCATCGATGCAAAGCATGCCAAAACTGTTTCAGGAAACTTCTGTGTCATGGAAATGATGTAGAGCGCAAAGCAGATGGGATAGATTAATTAGCCAATGTATGTTTAAGAAGAAAGGTATTTATTTGCGTGAGTGGCCAGGGGCCGGAATTAAAAGACCTTAAAAAAAAAAAAAAGGACAGGCCAGTCGTTCTTTTTTTGGGATCTCGATGAAACCGGCGTTTTCACAAGCTAAGAGCTATCAAGTTGCAACTTAAAGTGGTTTCAGGGAAATCATAAATAAATAAGAATAAAATAGGCAATCTGGAGCAGAGGAAAGCTCTTTGTTTACTGGCTGCTCAAGGGACCTGAAACGGACCCTTCGAATAAATAAATACAACCGCTACAGGAAGTTCAGCTGCTTCCCCTCAGGTCCAGTTTAGTTTTATTAGCTACAGTCCTGTAAAGATACTAAACAATGACTGGCTCCCCTCCCTTCTCTCTCAGTCCTGCACGTGTACTTGCCCCACCGCGTGTTTCAATACACCGTTACCCGCCTATAGAAATTATAAACATCCTCTCTCTGAAAAGATCTTCCAGGTGTATTCTCCAGGTGCATCTCAGACAACAGACAACTAATCAGCAATGAAGCACTTGTTAACCTCCCAAAACCTGACCTATGCCCAAAATGTGTGATCCTTTGACTCAGGCCTTTTACTCACATGCTGATTCAAACCAAATGTCAAAAGGTGAACAACGTCCTTGCCAACCTTTTAGTGTGAAAAAATAGACAAACCGCCAAAATTATCAAAAAGGTAGTGGTGTGGGAGGGGTGATGGTTATATTTTTTTTATCTAAACCATTTATAACATTAAGACAATTTTCACACTTAAAATGTTCAATAATATTTGCCCGTGTACCTTGAACGTGCAGAGAGAGGAACTAGAGGACAGGTGTGTCAGTGCAATGGTGCCATTTGAAGGAGGGCACTGGGTGAACAGCTTGCTCTCAGCAGGGGTCCTACAGAAGGAGCAGGTGAAAAGCTATCCCCCTGCACCTCTTTTACAGTGTCTACCTGACACCGCATAGAGCGAGGGGGCGAGGAGAAGAGGAAATCAGCCGATGGAGTCGTGAGCGAAGACGCCATCTGGCAAAGGTTTCGGTGGCAAAACTCCGCAAGTTGGGAGAGAAGCCATGCCATGGAAAGGTCAGGTAATAATGATGTCACTATTCTAGGGGATAAGTGGCTTAGGCATACATGTGTACGGCAGGTGAACTTGAGAAGATAAGAAGCAAAAAAACTGTTTTAGAAAAAAATGTTTTAGAAAACTGTAGATTAACTACTGTTCTCATTTGTACAGTGTGCAAAGTTCATTTATGCACCAGTAGAGGGTACCAAATGCCACAGCATGAAACATTCATTTTTACGGATGGCAAGACCCAACCAACCTAACACATGAATTAACTCTGGCCAGAGTGAGTAACCGCTCAACCAGAAATCTCCAGCTGGACTGGACACAGGTCCAGACTGTCATTTACAGGCCCACTAAGCTTCAGTGGCTCTCACATTTCATTGCTCTATTATTTAACAAACCTTTTCATTCTTCTCAAACATTTTTCCTAGGTGCAAGTCACAGTAACACAGAGTTTAGATCTTGGTCAAAAAACAGTCCAGACAGAGAGGCCTATTTGAGTTCCACCCCCACTCTCTTCTGGGACACTTAATCTGGTTCATTAATGCTCCCAGTCGACCATCAGGGCCGGTCTCCCACAGTTAGCTCAGATTTCAGCCACTCATCGGTGGTGCACCTGTGCCATCACCTGCTATGCACACGTTTAGTGCCATTTTAGCATCAGAATGTAAAGAAATGACTACTTAATGTGGGGTTGTTCTGACCCCCTCATTGATAGTTGACAAAAAACTGACAGTCTGCAAGACGAAGTATAATCAGCCAAAATTGTATTCTGAAATATGAAGCAATTATTTACAGTGTCCAAAAGTACATACTCAGCAAGGATCACAGGCAGTGCTGCCAAAAAGACTTCTGCTTTGGCTCCCAGTTTTAAGGTGGTCAAAAAAAGTGATCAGTGAATGTGTTTTGTTCCAGGATATCGCACTGGGAACACTGCTGCCTAAAACTGGAACTCTTGTCTCAAGGTTTGTGGGGGACACAGAAACTGTCATTCTGGTCGAAGGATCGTACCTGGAGGTTCATGCTGAATAGGCCCAAGAATTCTGAACTGCAGCCCAAGCTATAGGTAAAATATTCCAAGTCAATGACTACAAGAGCGAAAGAAGAGGATCTTTGTCAGGGGAAGCACATTTAGACACGGGAAGATGGAAACAATTAAAGTTAAATGGGACCTGAGTGTGCCAGCGGATGGCTTGTATTTGCAGTAAAGCGGAGTCCGGCTGGGCGCATTGATTGCAAGAGGATGTCTCCACTTAAGGCAACGCCCTCACCTTCTCCTGACCACACCGCAGCATTCAGGCTCTTGGATAGAGGGTCTGGCTGCCACCCAAGAGTAGGATCATTGACTGATCCACATTGGTGCTTTACTCACCCAACTTCAAACATGATTAAACCATTTTTTTGAGGATCCACTAGATTTAATAAATATTTACGCTACAAACGACTGGCCCAGTATCAAAAAGCTGTTTGTAAGTGTGCCAGTTAAAAACAAATGAGATTATTCAAAGTTGTCAGGTTAAGGAAATTGGACTGCTTGTTTCTGAGCCATACGTAGCCCAATGTGGCCTTGCTCTTCTTGACAGATGGGAATCTTCTTTTGCTCCTTACTTAACTATAAAACAGAGATGAATGGCTTGTTAAAAATACCACTCAACTGCTATGTGCACATAAAGACTTGGCAAGCCTAAATTCTACATGAATGTGAACAAAATTATACTTTGCAAGGTCCAAACCTGTCCAGTCCAAATGCTGCACTTATGAGCACCATAACTTCAGCATATTCCAGCTCTCGCCCCTGTGCCCTCCAGTGTGGCCCTTCCCAGACAACAGGAAGACAGCAGGCCCCTTACTGGCTTGTCCCTGCCAGCATCCCTCGGCCGCAGAGGGGGCGACAGAGTTCCTGGATGCATCAGGGCTACAGATGTGCTGCCAGCTTTGCCAGGGGTCACCTTGGAGAGGCCCATGGCAGCTTGTCCCCTGGCTCCAGCTGGCTCTCGCTTTAATCTGCCCAGAGAGGGGGAGAGCAAGAGACCCATGCAGGAATATGGCATCTCGTACAGTGGATCTTGCTTAAGGTCTATGCAGAATTTGAAATGAAAAATGGTGTAAACCTATATGAGATTCTTGAGTCTTGTAGGTGGGATACTAGCCTCTAGAGATGCCCCCACCAGCTGTTAAACCTCCCCAGAGTCAAGGGGGTCAGCATCACCCCCTGTTGGAGGCATGTGTAACATGGCGACAGGCTCAGGGGGGTCATGAGGTGTCCTGCACTGAGCAGACATAAGTAATGGGGCCTCCCCGATAGAAAGGCACAGCTCTGAATCAATTTAATTAGATGGGCGGAGCGGGGTGAATGGAAGAGGACACTCTAGGTCTCGTTTTTTAACATGCAGAATGTGAATAGCATACCAAAACATCCACCAGTAGAAACTAATAATCTATGAGAGGCTTTGCAGCACATTGAAACTTCCACATTTAAGAAAGGTTAAGCACAATGAAAAATTGAATCATTAAAAAACTTTAACTGTTGTAAAGTCACTAATGTACATCCTAATATCAGGTTGAACAGGCAAACTGTGGGCAGGTGACATTTGTCTGACCTTATAAAAGTAGGCCAATTCTCTCATTATCTGGCAACGTGAAATATTTCACAGAGGTGATTGCAGTGGTGGTCTTATCACATTTAATCTCCTGATTTCAGTGACATCTGTCCATACTATCTCTCTCTCACTTGCAGGCATCTCTGTCCTCTGCATGTCCTGTCTCCATCAGCATCGTCACCCAACAAACACACTCATCTCTGATCATTTGCTGAAAAGCAATCTCACCTAATCCACCCAGACGCTTTTAATGAATTAAGTGGCAATCTACATTTTATTTTCAGTAATCATCCACTCATCTGATTGATTGTAAAATCAGCCCCTGCCTAATTCCTAATTAAACTAGAATGCATGTGGGACATTAAAGTACTTAAAAAAAAAAAAAAGTGCCTTTTAAGTTCTTCAAATGTTTGTTTATTCCACAGCTTAAGTGGAAACATACAATATCAAAAATAGGAAATTACCAATTCTGTATAGAGGACACCAGTATGTCACAACCGTATTCATATTAATCACACTGTGCCAAAAAGGGGACATTTTAATTTATACTTACAACATTTTTTAAAAGTTCAGATATTATTCCATAAGAATTACTACTAACATAAGCCTGCATAGAGAATTACAAGGTGGACACCTCCATCATATTTTGTACCACATCCCCCTTTTGACAAAAATCAGGCAGCTACTGACAGACCCCAAGTGATGCTCAAGCAGTCCTTGACTTACCAGGGATCGCCACAGCAGAATGAACTGCCTATTTACTAATAATTTTATTAACATATCAATGAAAAAAATGTAAACAAAATGTTATTATTATTATTTTACTTAAACAATAAATGTATTACACAAAAAGGTATTAGACCTCCAAACCAAGTGCTTATTAAAATAAAATAAAAAAATAAATAAACATTTAAAATTATTTAATAAATTAACAACATAAAAATTATTCAATTCAATAAAATGCCTTCATGATTAAGTGCGGTGTCCAAATTCTTTTTTAGGGGGAGGTCATATTAAAGAATGATTGCCAAATAATAAACTGCTCTTCCAGGTAAAAATGACTTATTTTCATCAATTTCAAGACTTTTGAGTAAGCATCACGCACTGTGACTTACACACCAGAAGTTGTGGTACATCGACTTCGAACTGCGGTCATAAATCAAATAATTGAATGTTTGGAAATGACTTTGTCAGATATTTTGGAGCAGGTGAGTGTGGTGGTGCTGTTGGAGACCAGAAGGGATAATAGCTCTGGCCATGATCCAGTGATACCAGTAAAGCCCTGCACCCACAAATACTACCCATGTTCCCCCCTTCAATTGGTGACTTACACCTTTTTTTGGCAGCAAAATGGTGGGTGGCTAGAGACCAAAAGGAAGGCTATGGAGAAAAAAAAAATCAGTTCTCACCCCCCTAACACACACACACACACACACACACACACACACACACACACAGATACAGACACAAAAATACCCCTCCAAATACCAGATGGTGTTTTTGGAATCTGTTTCCTTTTTTTCATGACAAAAAAAAAAGACAACTCCCAAGGAACACACATTCTGCATACTTGGGTACGGATCCACACAACCGCCGCTGCGCTCACAGAAAGACGAATATCAAGTGAGACATGACCGCGAAAACTTTATAAACAAAATGATGAGTGTGGCTTGGAGAACAAGCAAACAAGAAAACAATGTGCATGAAACTGCGAAGATAAGAGTGTTTGTTTGGGCCATAATTGGTAGATGAACGGCCAATTGGCATGGCACAATATATACCTGGTTCAAAACTCCTCAAAGAGAGCTGATATATGCCTTTCTACAGTAAATCATTACATCAAGCATATATAAAGTATGTGGAAAAAGTAAAGCTGCAAGTCACTGGATTCAGTTACATTACGTATAACTGGTTATAAATGACATAAAACTAAACAGCTGTCTATCTTCCTAGTGGATTTAAGCTGACAGAAGATTCTCTAGTATGCACTATTAAAAAAATAAAGATTCCAAAAAAGGTTTTCAGACCCATATCATAAAATATAATTGGTTCCCCAAAATAAATTACAATTGTTTGTATTGGCACCAATGTTTCAATGAACACACTTTAAAAAGTTCTTTAAAATTTACAGAACTTTTAAATTGCACAAAAGTTCTTTACTATTTATTTATTAATTATTAAAATGTTTTTCACGCTAAGAAACATTTGTTCTTTAAGGATATTGAAAAGGTCCTTCTAAGGCATCACTAGAAAGACACTATTTTGAAATGATAATTTCTTGGTTGATGCCATAGAAGAACCATCTGTGCTTCCGCAAAAAACTGCAAAGTGCTGAAAAAAAGTTTTTTTCTTAGTGTGAATACTTTATTAATCTGAAAAAAGAAAAAGTTTCCCTGATAAAGACACTTCAGAATAATGTGAAGTTTCTGTTAAGCTAAAGTCATTAATTACTCGCCTTCATTTCACTCCAAGCCCTCAAGACCTTGTTTCATCTTTGGAACACAAAGAAAGATATTTTGATGACATCTGAGAGCTCTCTGACCCTCTAAAAACAGCTGATGTGTAGCCTGGATGCAAGCCTTGTTTACATGCAGGGGAAGATGTACATAGTAAACAATATTTGTAAAAATGTCTGAAAATAAAAGATGACTTGCATTTTTTTTTTTGCGAAGGCGTATTCAAATTAGAATAAGGTATAATAATATCAGCAATATACATCAGCAACGTGACACATAGTGCTCTCATGAAAATTGTTGAATAAAGTCTTTTTTAAAAGTATTTTCAGTTGAACGAGTAATGACACATTTTGATTATGTTTTTGGTACATTTCTGGGGATTGAACATTTCGGGACCCTTGCAGTCTATGGAGGGTGAGAGTAATTTAAATGTACTAGCTGGGTTCCAACATAGGATTTTTACAGTGATGCCATGGAAGAATAACTTTAGGATCCTCAAAAAAAAAAAAAAATTTCAATGAACAGTTCTTGAAAGATCCATTTATAATTCACAGTATGAACTGAACAATATTTTAATAATCAAAAAAATCAATTTATATACACAAAAATTATGAAACGAAAAAGTTCTTATAGATGTCAAAGGTTTATCAATTCCA
>CAIGQW010034537.1:0-14962 GCA_903798125.1 Danio choprae
ACAGGGTCTTGTACAGACATTTGTGTTTGACGTTTGGTTGCCTCTGGGACTAAATGTACACGACCAAACTGGACAGGTCAGTCCATCACACACAGCAGTGAAGTTGACATTTTGTTTGTCGTGGCGTTCATGACATCAAACAACATCTCGGTTAATGATGCTGACAGAGGTCTGGCACTACTGTAAACCTCAACATATCAATATCATTTTTAAATCCGGTCGCCATGGCAACTGGCAGCAGCTGGCACATGACAATGCCCACTCACCCTCCTGCCTCCCCTCTCGCTGTCTTTTAGCTCTGCGGCCCGGTAATCTTAGTTGTTCCACACAGCTCCAGATTACCTGCTGCACAAAGCACCAGCAAGTCTACGTGATACCAGAGATTATACCAGCCCTTGTTTTGGATCCAGCAGAATATCTAAGATTTCCAATGACACTAAACCCTGTGATATTATGACAGCATCCCCAGAGGAACCCAAACTCAACTTACAAAACAATTTGACTTGCATTATAATCATGATTACAAAATGTAATCATTGCTTAAATCATGTTTATCTAAGCCTGAAAACTTGCAGTCCTTACTGGTATGATTTTATCATCCCAGAATTACAAACTTCTGCAATATTGACATTACTTAGACTTACAGTATACTATGGGGCAGTTAAATGCTTGATTTTGATTGGATGACGAACAAAAGATGTGAAATCATTTTAATAATAAACGCAAAGCTAAAGTAGTTCTTGAAAGCATTACAGTTCCATATCACTACTCTGAATGATTTCAGTTACTACACAGCCTACAACGAGCAAAAAATGTAATAAAAACAAAACAAAATTCATAAGATGAGATGCTTAAGAAACTTGACCCACACAAAACAGACATTTGAGAACAAAAACAGACAAATGTCTTGATAGACAACATCTGATCAGTGTCTATAGGTGTGTTAACCATGGCATATGTGAAATAATGGACTCCAGTCCAATGAATTATTAGAAAACAATTCACCTCAGGTGTCCTAATTCTACTAAGTCAATAGCCTGTCGTTAATCATTCCATACATAACCTCTGATAACCACGTTTCTCTTAATGTTTAAGTAGAATTATGGTAGAGAGAGAGAAAGAGCTTAAAAAATGAAGACGGGACTTACCTTTCCAAAGCTACCCTTCCCCAGAACCATGAGGAAATTAAAGTCGGACAGTTTCATGCGGTCCCGGTTGCCATTGCTGTCGAATTTGGAGATGGCGTTGGATGAGGAGCCATCTGTTTTGCTGGGACCAATTTTAGCTCTCTGTTGGGAAAGAGTAAAAGGAAACAATAAGCTTATGTTTAAGTAGGGTTGTAAAAGACACAGACACACAATGTTCAATGTTGCTTATGTTTATTTCTAGCACTGGGGTGACTTTCATTTGACTTCCGTTGTTTTTGAACTAAATTAATGATATTTTCCTTCCCCTGGTCCAGAGGTCTATATTTAGCCAGAGCTTTAATAACAATAAGCTGATCACGTTTTTCCATGTTATTGCCGTAAACATACAGATTGACATTTGTCTATTGACATACTTAACTATAAATATATTGTTTAAATAAATAAATAAATTAGTAGTAAAATCAACCATTTTGCTATACATGTGAATTTGAGCATCACTTTACTACAAGGTTGCATTGGTTAATGTTAGGTAATGTATGTATTTACACAAACAAGAACTAAACAAGGAACAAAACATTAATTATTATTTGTTCATCTTTGCTAACATTATGAGTTAGTTTGACAACAGATTTAGGTGCTTTTTGAAGCTTCTAAATAAAAGTAAATATCCAAGACCATTATAGAGCATGGAAGAGTCAAGATCAAAATTAAAATTACTCTGACTGTGTTCGTCTAATGGGGTGTTTTTAAATTTTGCCTATTTTACCTATTTTTAAGTATGAAACTAGTTAAAAATATGAACTATGAACTGATTTAAATATGAAAGCAATCCAATCGTATGTGTTTTAACTGCCTCTGGTAGAGGTAAAAAGTTGGCATTCTCAAAACTTTGTAGACCCCATTAATACCCATATTTAGTCATCCACTTGTGATCAGAAAGCCAAAAACACTTCTTAAATAGCAGGATTAAATATCCCCAATGAACGAGAGAGCAATAATAAGTAAAGGGCATTAATAAAACAAGCGAGAGAGTAAATGAGAGCAGAAAGAATCATGAGCAAACAACTATACAATATGTTTCCCCAATGACCATCTTATCTATATTTCTCTTTATTTTCTCCGAATTGTTAGCTGGTCTCCACAATATTGGTGATTTCGGGATTTACTATCCTGCTGGGGACATTTTGGCCTCACAATACTGCCAAATCTACCGACATGTCTGACATCCCCTGGTTTGTTTTTCTCTGTTGATGTTACTGAATTTCTTAAGCAGGTCTATTCATCACTTCGCCGCTAAATCTGTCAAACACATGATTCAGCAGACGCCGGGTAAACCTGTCATCCGGACTTGCAGATCAAGCAATTTTTGCCTATTGTGTGCATGCGCGAAAGAGACAGCATGTATCTGTAATACAAAGCAAGATATTAAATATGTCTTTGGCAGTGTTTGTAAAGCAGCTCTAAAGTGTTTGTTAGACACAGAGGAAGTGGGTGTGTGTCTCTCGCTCTCTCCGGGTGAACGTTTAGTTTCTGGCAGGGATCTCGCTGGCCAAGCTGGCATGCCATGGACTGACAGACGGCCTGTGTAAATGTCTGTGGTTTCTTCTGTGTTAAGTGTGTGTGTGTGTGCGGTGCGGTCACAGGCTGAAGGGAAGTGTACTGCCGATTTTCTTGTTCGCCAACTTTCCCCTTCACAGTCCACTGAGAACTGATCCATTATCTACAGCTGTGAGCCAATCACACCTACAGCAGCCTAGCCACAGGTCTCTCTCAAACACACACACGCACACACACACACACACACACACACACACACACACACACACACACCATACTGTCTCGCACAAATGCACTAAAAGCTTTTCTCATTCACAACACGTTTGAACAGCACACTAAACAATACAATGTGTCACAATTCCTCACATATTTAGTTTGTTATGCTCTGTATGCACTATTTAACCAGAATATTTTTGGTTTTCCTTTTTGAAACAAATCTTTAAGCAAACTTAAAAGAAGATAAATTTACTTGGGGAGCAAAATGCATTACATATTACTTTTGAAATGGCTGACGATTAACTGTTTTTTAAATATATATGAATAATGTTTTTGAATATTTATTGAATAAAGACGTGTCTGTCTTTTTAAAACCTAGGCTTTATATATTTACATTTTTAATTACTTAAATATCTGTCATATTATAAATCTCATTTTAAGACATATTATTTGAATACTTATCAGAGATCATTTTTGATTATTTTAAATTAAATATCTGCTTTATACAACCTAACCCCAAGTATTTACAACGACACACATTCAGTATTAATGCACGCAGTGGCAAAAGTTGAACTATTTTGAAAATTGACCACGCAGCGCGTGTGAGGAACAGCTGATGGTGGCCATAGCAACGACAAACAGCAGAGGATCACGAGTTCAGACACGCATTTAAATCGGTAAAAGAAGAAGCACGTGATATATGTGAACAGCCCCATAAAGGTTTACAGTACAAGCACTGATCTATAATAGATAAGTGCTCACAAGCCGCGTTGAGCGATTACAAATTATAATACACAACTAAACACATATTTTGAAAACTACACAAAATGAAGCAACAATTTTAATTACACTTACATGTTATGATCCGGAGGAAGAAGAAACTGGTCTATATGAACTGTAACAGTAACTGACAAAGTCCCTGTCAAAGTCTGACAAAATCCCATGTCTCTGCTGCTCCTTCTTTTAAGAGCAAACAGCTGGCGAATTCCGCGCTGCAGCATAGGTTATTGTATCAATCATCAGAAAAATTACAGAAACAAACAGCACTAGGTTGGCTATACTGTGGTGTTGTGAAAATTACTTTAACCCTTTATTCCCCACAGCTGAATCTCCATCTGTCAGTGATCGTCATCTTCGCGTCATGATCAGTCCTGAGCTCTGCTAGTGTTTGAAGGGAAATGCCCGTTCACATTTTACCGGATCTGGAACTACATATTTGGTGATGTGCCGATGTCGATGATTTCAAGCAAAAGATCCAAACCCAACTCGATTCATTCATTCGACTCTGAGTCGACTATTTCGTTAAAGAATCAATAGTTTTAAACAGTGAACTTTCAGATTTAAACCTCAGCTGGATGTTTCATTCACTTTGAGTTGTGTTACACACTACATGGAAGCTCATTTTCAAAAACCCATAATAGGGGCTCTTTAAATATATATTTAACATTTATGCATAACATATGCATATAAATACACACACGCATGCATTTGTGTGAGAAAATGTTTATTTATATTTAGATATAGAAAAATATGTTGCAAATAATACGGTATATAAAATAAAAAATCTATGTAACAAATTGCTTTGTATAGTTTTGCTTTTATGTTTGTGTGTGTATTACATATACATAATACATTTACATCCCACACACACATATTCATTCATTCATTTTACGTCGGATTTGTCCCTTATATATCAGGGGTTGCCACAGCGGAATGAACCCCCAACTATTCCAGCATATGTTTTATGCAGCAAATGCCCTTCCAGCCGCAACCCAGTACTGGAAAACACCCATACACTCTCGCATTCACACACATACTCATACACTATGGAAAATCAAGTTCATCATCTCAAGTTCATCTACTTTAGACTGTGGGGAAAACCAGAGGAAGCCCACATGCACATGGGGAGAACAGACAAACTCCACACAGAAATGACCCAGCCGGTACTCGAACCAGCAACCTTCTTGCTGTGAGGCGACAGTACTAACCACTGGGCCACCATGCCGCCACACACACATATTATTATGTCAAAATAAACGTTTATTTTAAATACAATTAATCACAATTAATCTTTGCCCAGCACTAATTTAAACATATCCTTGCATTGACAGAAAAAAATAAACTCTAACCAACCCAAATTTGGTGCAAGTGCCACCAGGCTACATCTCAGTAAAAGCATACACTAAATATTTTGTAATATTTAATTCGTCAACAGCCATTTAATGCACTGCACACACATCTCTTACAGTACATATGCCACAGACACACTGTGATGTACAAGAGGTGACTGTAATTGACAATATGCTGAGCTGATTTCAGTTCATGCATCTTTACAATCATTCCAAATGAATTTCTGCATGCCTCTCACTTGCCTCTCCCATGATTCCTCTGTTATTTAACAGCAGAATGAAGGTGTAGGATTGCCTGGGTCCCTTGGCCCATCCCACACACTCCTGTCTTTCTGCCCTCATGGAGTACATTCAATTTTAATTTCTAAACTGCTGCCATATTGTGAGGCTGGCATGAAGCTCAGTCTAGCATAGAATTCCATTAACCCACTCCCTACTGTTCAGGCGGCACACTTCACACGTCCCTGCAGACAAACATGCAGCCGGGCCAGAGCCATACTCACTTATATGTCCCCGCTATTAGGACTTTTCTAATTTAAAAGGGGACACGATGAAAATCTCACATCTTTCCATGTTTAAATGCTGTAATCAGGTCCCCTGTGAATCTACCAACCCTGTGAAAAAGGACAACCCAGTAACATTGGTTTTAATAAATGGGTTGTTCAGATTTTGCCTATCCTACAGATACAGTATAGAAAGGGGATCTTATTGCATATTACCACTAATCTGCACATTTCCACCCAGTTTGCCATTTCTGTTTAGTCACTGTAGCAGCTGGAGATTTAAAATGTTTGCACCAGAAAAAGAAAACAAAAAACATTACAAGTGCTCTGTTGGATGTACTACAAACATAAGAGTCTCCACAGACACTTGACATTGTGGTTAAATGCACAAACACTGCATTTCCTTTGTCCACCTAAATAGGACACCAGATATTTATTTGACATATTGATACTGTTTAACACAAGTTATTTATTCTTATAGTTACTAGTTTGATTGACAGGATGACGTCTGATCGCGTTCTCTAGAAAGCCATAGAGGAGGTTGGTAAAAGGGCTGCCTACACATTAGGTGTGCATGTGTGTTACCTTGGTCAAAGGCAGTTTTTTGTCCGATTTGAAGGTTTAGAAACCAAATTTAAGAGACAGTTGCTGGTAAGTTTCATTGATGATTCCAAATATAAAACATAATTACAAATACTGTACGGGCAAATCTGACTAGCTACAATAACTGGTCTATGAATTTCACAAATACTCTTGGGACACCAGAGATTTATTCGACATCTTAAGAAGAGAGACATGATATGTCCCCTTTAAAGGAATAAGTTTATCCTAAAATGAAAATTCCATCATTGTTTACTCTCATGCTGTTCTTTCTTTTGCAGAAGATAAAAAGAGAAATTTAGAATAATGTGCAGGCTGCTCTTTTCAATACAATTACAAAGAATATGAACCGGAGATAAAAGCTTCAAAAAGCACTTATATTCTGAAAGAGAACAAGTTATTCACTGAAATCCTTGGCCTAAGAACTGCTCTAGCTTTTGAGACTTATAAGTCAAATCTTTTCAAAGAAAGATTTGTTCACTATTTGTTTATTTGTTCACTAATTTGTTCACAGATTAGTTTATTTGTTCACTAATTGAACTGATCTGTTTTTCATGAGTTCAGTTAACATTTTAGTAATCTATATTCCAGTGAATTCAGGGAAGAACTGCCAGTGAACGACTTAAATTTTGGTCTGTTCTTTTTCCACACAAGTCACATGTCTGTTTTTGAATATTTAATTAACGTTGCATTTTGTATAATTTAAATATTTCCTGATTTTAACTTAAATATATTTGATTTCAATATTCATATTAAATATCGATCAGCTTCTTTTATTTATTTTTCAAATTAAGCTATTCATTCAGGTTATTATTACCATTTATTGTAATCACAGGCCAGGCTCATTGGAAATACATGCCACAGTCTACATTCTTGGCAAAACATGAAATATGTTGCTCTGGGAACTTTTTCTTTCACATTTCAGACAACAAATCCACTAGAGGACACTGACTACATATTTTTACTTATATTTAAAAAAAAAGATTTATTTAAATTGTGGAACTGTGCTTTACTGCACTCAAACCGAGTGCTTAATTATATATCATGATATCAGCGCTTCTTCGATATATCACAAGAAAAACAACCACCATATATATAAGGGCAAAAAAATTCATCAAATATTATAAAATATCTCTTTTATCAACAGGACATTTTATAGAATCACAGTAAGTGCACAGTTGCCAAACAAGCTTGAAAAATCTGATGTGCAGAGAGGTCTAAAAAGGTCACATCTCTAAATTACTCAAGGCAGAGGCTTCCCAATTATTTACAAATTACATTTAACAAAAAACTGTCAAATTAGCAATTTATTGCTTTCTAGTTTTCTGTAAACTAAAGAGCACTTATTTAGCTCTGTGTGTACTGCAGCCAAAGCAATAAACAGCTGCAATGCAAGACTGATTCATTAATTTAGATATTTTGTACATTTAAATAAATATCGATACTTGGTGCTAGAGTATCGATAATGTATAGCAGCTAGAAATAGCACAATATATCGCCATTTTGATATTTTGTCCCACCCTAATAGACACGGTTGTTCTTTTGTTATATCTATTTAGTGTTGTGCAAAGAACTGCACAAAAATTATTTGTCATTCATCGATAATATGTGCCTGTAAATAACATTAGTTTAAAAATGAACAAAAGTTGTTGACGTACTGCCCTGCAGTGTCCATTTAACCTAGAAACTGCAGTCAAACATGATTTTGCAGTTTCTCAAAAATATCTGAATCACATATTTCCAATGAGCCTTTGTTTTGTAATCACCTTGGAAAAGAGCAACCAGCACATTATTCAAAATTCCTCCATTGGTGTTTCACAGTAAGAAAAAAAAATTATACACATAAAAATATAAAAAATAAAATAAACAGGGGGCGACACGGTGGCTCAGTGGTTAGCACTGTCACCTCACAGCAAGAAGGTCGTTAGTTCGAGCCCTGACTGGGTCAGTTAACGTTTCTGTGTGGAGTTTGCATGTTCTCCCCGTGTTGGCGTGGGTTTTCTCCGGGTGCTCTGCTTTCACCCAGAGTCCAAAGACATGCGGTACAGGTGAATTGAATAAACTAAATTGGCTGTAGTGTATGTGTGTGAATGAGTGTGTATGGGTGTTTGCCAGTACTGGGTTGCAGCTGGAAGGGCATCCACTTTGTAAAAAACATGCTGGATAATTTGGTGGTTCATTCCGCTGTGGTGACCCCTGATGAGTAAAGGGACTAAGCCGAAGAAAAATGAATGAATGAATAAAAAAAACAGGAGACCGTGTAAATGATCACAAAATCTTCATTTGTATCCAAATTCTTCCTCTAATCTCCACAAGCTCTATAAGTTTTCCTCATGTCTGGCTCTGAAGGTCGTGGCTGTGTGTAGGTCTGAGTGCAGGACATGTGGCCTCTGGGGAAAAGCCATTTGAGAAGCTCTGTCTCCCCGTCAAAGCCACAAGTTGAGTGGCGGCATTGATCTCTGCTCACACACACGCACACCATATATAGTACGCACATAAAATGCTCTCCACCTCCTCCTCCTCCTCCATCGATTGCTGGGCGTCAACAAGCGATTAGCTCTGTATCCAGCAAAGAGCCTCATCACTGGGCGATGGCAGTGTTTCTTTTGTAAAAGACAAACATCTCATACTTATTCGGCTCTGCACACACACATACAAACAGATATCACGCGCCCTTGTGGTGATAACTTTTATTTGTCTGATCCAGAACAGGCAGGCTGGATGCAAGAGTGGTGGAGAGAGAGAGAGAGAGAGAGAGAGAGAATGAGGAGGGAGAGATGAAAAGGAAAGGAAACAAATGCTAATGTGGGTAGATTTCCACTGAGCTCAATGCCTTGCTTTCACAGCGCTTCACTGCACACAAATACCGTCATTTCAGCGCAGCGGTGCAGAGGGTGGAGAGAAAATGGATGGGGGAAAAAATAATAAATAGAGCAAAACAGAGACGGGAAGTCATTTGTTTGTGGTAGTGAGATGTGGAGGGAGCTGGTGATATCCTGACAGGTCAAATTGCAGGTGAATAAAAGTTGAAGAGAAGCTATCAACAGGAGAAGAGGCAACGCAAGGCAATACACTGCTGGTGAATAGGGTAAAAGATGAGCTTATATTTATCACCATATTCTAACTACGTTAAGGATTGCAAATATTTTTTGTAATAAGAGTTTTCTGAAACATTATGTTTGAATTATTAGTGCATATTTAATAAAAATGATGCCATATTTGCATATTTTTATAGCACAAAGTCTATGATTTTAGTCTATTTTTTCACTCCATAATTCAGATAATACGGCGAAAAAGCCAAATAAAAGGATTTTTTCATTTCTTTATTAGTTTTACAAATGTAAAATAGAATGTTGTATATATCATGTATGACTGTATCCCTCTGTTAAAAGCACCAGAATATAGATATCAATAAAACGGTGTATTTTTGTGTATGTAAGTGCTGGTGAAGTGGAGTATGGCTCTGTCCAGCAGAAAAAACTCTTGAGAAAACGCCCTTAATAAATATGTGTTGTGACTGAAATCTACAGACAGAAGCTGATGAAGTACAATAAAAGAAACCCTTTAAAATGTGTTTTCCAAAAAGTTCAAAATCTCAAAATTGATAGGAACATGAAAAGTGTTTTTGCTTGCATTGTCTCACCTTAACAGTTCTTGTTACAACTCTTGACACACACAGTCACACAAACAAATACTACCACAAAAAAAAATCAGGCCCGAGAAAGTGTTTACCAGAATTACTGAATAACTGTTTTCAAGAGAATTATTAATCACTCAGCAGTTTTCTCTGAAATAGATATTCAAGGTCTGAGATATTCAGTGTCTTTTCAACGTCAAGGCATTTAATGTCTTTTAAAAGTCAGAATTCGTAGGTTTTTGTTAAACATTCCTGCTTTTTATAATTCGATTTTGATTGACAACTAAAAGTGTTATGAATTTGTGCTGTCTAATCCAACAGTAAATATATAGCTCCCTAAATTAGCTTAATTATTTTTGGAAAAACATGAACTGACACTAGGTAATAATGTAAAAAATTGCATAATTTTGCTTCACAAGACCTCAGTGAAGACTTAAAATTGTATCAGATTTTCTTGTTCCAATAATTGCTGAAGCTTTTGCCATAATATATGCTACTTTCATAATTTTGACCTCCAAAAAGGGTTGCTTTAACAGGCATCATAACAAAGAGATCACTGCATTTTTGTGTATGTTTTATTGTACATAAATGTTTAGAATTAACAAATGTGTAAAACAAATACTGTATAAAGTACAATAGAATAAGGTCTCATTACATTAAGTAAAAAAAAAAACAAAAACATTTAATGCTGAAGATAAAAAGTCACTTAGATTTTGGAGTAAATTAAAAGCAAATATTCATTTTTATACGAATTATTCCTTTAAGAAGTGTGCAGCTTTGCAAGGGCAGTTTTAAACTGTTTATGTAACATTTCGTTTTGAGTAATGCGATGGATTCTGATTAAAAAATACAAAACAGTGTCACGTCATTGACCCGTGGGCAAGTCGAACCCATTGAGACGTTGGTATCCATATAAAACAGGAGTTGATCCAAAATGAATGTGAGATAATGAGTCATTTCCCATGCTCTGTTTTCATGCTGAGCCAAATCTGGCTATAACTCACGACGCAGGAACAGAAGCTGATGTGAAGCTGCAGCTCTGAACATCATGTGAAGTGTGTGTTATGCTTCTACATGAACAGGAACACGAGTGACTGATGCGGATCTTGAGGGAGGTTTGCTAGTCTGCGTGCACAAGTGAAACCTCTGGCAGTTAAAGCCGGACACAGACCCCCCCCTCTTAAACAGGACATATTACGCCCCTTTTCATAAGTTCTCAAAACAATCTCTAGTAGCCCCAGAATGTGTCTGTCCAATTTCAGCTCAAAATACCCCACAAATACGCCTATACATCAGCAAAAAACACAACATTTTTGTGTATGTCTCGTTAAATACATATGAGCTAAGGTTTTCTACAAGAGGGCAGAATCTTTACATTATATTCTAACAAAAACAACAAAAGTGTTGGAGTATAGCCTTACATGTTCAAACCATGTTGAACAAAGATGAAGAGGAAGAGGCTGAAACTTCTAAACTGAACCAGGACATTTCTGTATGGTTAGTTAATTTGTTTTTTAAGTCACTGAGTAGTAAAGTTGACTAACACTGGAACTACTAGAATACAACTACTAGAACGGCCACAGAGGTCATTCTGACCATTCATGTTCAAGACTGTACTGAATTGAAGTTTATATATACACATTGAAAGCTTCTACTGATTTTTTTTTAATGTCTGTTATCAAATTTTATAAGGTCATTACCATAAAAATACAATATGTTTTGTAATATAGCCTATAACTGTGTACAAGTCACTAAACTGCATCCGAAGGTGTGCACCTCACTTTGTCCTGCAAGCAGGTGAGATGTTTTTGCACCGCAGTAAATATGCTGGTTTTGAAAGTTTAAAAGACGAGCAAAAGTTATGAAGTAAAGTTATGTTTTGCAATCCTAAAGTTATATTTCTGTTAGCAGAAAGTTGCTAGGCAACAGAGGCACACATATTTAAAGTCAAGGGGAAATGTAGCAGACACTGAATGGCTTGCTTTCAATTTGACCGTGTTGGCCATTCAAGGTAGAAATACTCAGAACTCTTTTGTGGTTTATAATTTTAATAAAATAATAATGTTAGAATTAAATATACACACATTTAGAAAAAGTCATGGCCCTATAGTTGTTATTAAAGTAAATTAAAGTTAGTAAATTAAATGCCTCTGTAGTTCTAGTGTAAATTCATAGGCTTGAATTGATGAGCATTAGGAGCAGTTCACATATAGCATCTAAAATTGTGTGGAAAACACAAGGCGCGTCAATTCCTTCACCCTTTTCACGCACTTTGCATTCGCGCTCCTATGCCGTCTGTCGTTGCTAGGTAACCATCAACTATTTTCTCAAAAGATGACAAACCATTGCTGCAGCTCTGATACAAGTTTACTTTATGGAGAAAATTAAAAAGCCCTGCAGTGTTTGTGCACTGCATTTGCATGAAGTAATTAGTCTACCATTATTACTCAGTTGTGTATATTCCAGACAAAGTATGAAGCTTATTGGTTAGTTCTAGTCACATGACTCGCTGTGTGCTTGCATCATTCTGAAAAGTTGAGATGTTTTCAACTAGGTGCGCCTGGAAAACTGCATGAGTGTCATTCCTATTTGCACACACAAGCTGCATGCCTTCATTGGAAATTACAAACTTATAAGTGCAAAAGAAGTGATATGTGAATGGTCCTGTTCCAAAATTCAGGCCTTGACAATAGAGTGCATGATAAATGTGCATTTCTGAACTACGTTGATGGTGAGCGTACATACAGCCTGTTAACAAGAACATTTGTATGGTGGCCGAGAGAGCTTAACACACTGCAATTTAAAGGGCACCTATTTTCCCCCCTTTTTTCAAGATTTAAGAGAAGTCTTTTGTGTCTCCAGAATGTGTCTGTAAAGTTTCAACTCAAAACACCCATCAGATTGTTTATTATACCTTTTAGAATGTTGAAATTTTCTGCTCTAAACACTACGCAGCTGTTTTTGTGGCCTGTGCCTTTAATGCTGGTTCTCCCCGACCACCGTTCCCACGTGCCTGTCAGAGTGTGCCTCAATCTCCACCTCGGCCGCGTCAGATAAACATAAGAGTGACAAACATGAAGGAAGCAGATCTCACACAATGTTTGTGAGAAATACTACAGTAACAACTTTACTGTATTTACCAATGATTATTTGATTTATTTGTTGTGAAGTTAACTCAAGCCTTTCGATGAGTCACACACAATGTCATTACAAAGTTCACACACACACAGACACACTTTGCACTGTTTTTGCATGCAAATGTGACGAGATATATATTAATAAACACTGCTGTATGGATATCCGTTATGTTAATGTACAAAATAAACCTGATTTACGTAAAACTTGTAAAACTCATTCTTGATCCCATTTGATTGAGCGAGCTGAACAGATCTTTTAATCCCAGTTGCTTTGGGCACGTCCTGTCTTGCTGATATAATTATAAGCGGTACTACTGAGACATGTTAATACGTGGCTGTCAATCAATTCGGTGGCCGGGGAAAACCGCACTCCTTCGCCAAGTTGAGGTCGACCTCAAAATGGGAGGGATTTGGATCCTATTTTAACATCAGGAAATTAAAAAAAAGAGATTTATTGTCTTTATATCACTCCAATATGACTGTGGACACACTATACCTACACACAGATCTGTCCAAACAGCTTACAAAAGATGATTTTCATCATAGGTGTCTATTTAAGAAAGCACATGCAATTACAAAAAACACCAGCAAATTAAGAAAAGATCTACATCAGTTTGACCGCATACGCACTGCATTTTTTTTTTTTACAATGCAAACAAATTAAGAATACGAGCTGCATGATATGTTTACTATTACTATGACTATTGCTCAGTGCAGTTGTAGGTGATCTTTGAAAGGTGAGTTTTTTTGTTTATTTTAACATCCTAATTCCCTTGTCTTTTGTAAATTATTAGCCTCAATAACCATAACCTAAATAGACGGGTCTATCACGTTTTTGGGTCTTTTCTTAATTTGCTGGTGTTTTTTGCAATTGCATGTGCTTTCTTAAATGGCAGTGTGATAAGCTCTCTCGGCCACCATACATTTGGAAACATTCTCAAAATATGACAAAGACATATTGTCCAGGGAATTGAAATGGTGATACTAACATGTCCTTCAGACTGAACCTCGTTGATGAAACGGTCTGATGTAATATATATTTTGCCCTTTGTTCTTCTTTGTCACATTTCCCTCAGAAATGATATTCAGCCACAATGTCTTGGTTAACACTGATGTCAGGAGTCTATGGAGACACTTATGTTCATTGGCACATCCAACAACAGAACATTTGTAATGTTTTTTGGCACACACACTTTAAACTTCCAGCTGTTAACAGCAAGTAAACAGAAACGGAGAACTGCTGCTGCTCACTCAGGGAAATACATCTGTCTTCAAACACCTTATAAAAGTGAAATTTGCATAATATGTCCTCTTTAATAAGCTCAATATGAGCACCAACAGGCCAGTCTTTCATCTGCTCTGACCGCATAGACCCCATCGAGAGGAATGGACTTGCTAGCCATTTCTACATCCTTCAAATACAGCCGAGCATCTTTCCTTCTCAAACACTTGCTGGTAATGCAGGGTCATTCATTCCCAGCCAGCAACAATCGAAGAGCTGAGATCTGAACAAGACACCAGATGTGATGCTAATCTTTGAGAGAATTGCTCTAAAGCTAGTGAGCTGCCGACAGAGTCAGAGCTTTAAGGCATTTCAGACTACATTGTGCTGCCTTTCAAGTTTTATAATTATTATTATTAGGGACCGAGCACCGAACGGTGCGTAGGCCCTATTGGAATTCCTCCGTTTTTAATTATTATTATTATTATTCCGCCCCTAACTTGGGGGATTTTGAGGGTCTAAACATGCTCAAAAACTCATGAAAATTTGCACACACACCAAACGCGGTGTAAATGATCAATTGATTTGGGTCTCGAAAGTGGGTGTGGCAAAATGACTCAACAGCGCCACCTATAATCACTTAAAAAATTTGCCCCGGAGCAGCGTTTCATGCACACATACGAAAATTGGCAAACACATCAAACATGCCAAAACCTACCAAAAAGTCTCTCGGAGCAAAATCTCAAACCCAACAGGAAGTCGGATATTTTTGACTTCCTCTGGCGAAAAAGTGCAGTTTTTGCCATTTCCAGG
>CAIGQW010034605.1:0-10453 GCA_903798125.1 Danio choprae
AAAAAAAAAAAATAAATAAATATATATATATATATATATATATATATTAATGCCCTTTTTTAACCATTTGTGGGTCAGATAAATGTATTATACCCCTTGCTTGGAGTGTGGTCCTGAAAAATCTTGGTTTGAATGCCATATGGCCCTTCCCCTTACCCCTACGGCTCCAATCCAAAGAGAATTGGGACACCACTACCCTTTTATCTTTATAGTGTAAGAGATGTGTCAGTTTGCACACAGCTAATTGGTTGAATCTATATTTGAGATCTCTGAACCAAAACGTAACCTACCCTGGAACAGGCTAGCCATGGAGCGTTAGCCCTGGAGGCCCTGCAGGTGTTTGGTTTGTGTTGTTGACAGTACAAAAACATTGAAAAAGCAAATCCACTTTCCATATACTTCCAAATAGTGAGGGTTTTATAGGTAGAAGAATAAAGAGGAATCACATACTTATTACTCTTCATCTTCAGTATGTGTCAAAGTAAAGCAATTTATGCTTGCAATATTGTTTGATCAGCTACTTCTGATGGAATCAGTGTTGGTTCCAATTAACACACAATCATTACTGTTATTACTGTTTGAATTGTGTGTAAAAGTGATGTAGAAGCCTCTAGAGCTGAAATTCTGATGTGGGATAAGACGTTTTTTTTAAAATGTCATAGGTACACTTTGAAGGGTAGAAAAAAGTTCTAACTCTGTTCGATCTTGTCCAGCCACAGGAAACTGATGAGTCACTCAGTGATGAAGCCATTGCAAAAGAACTTCAGATGGATGAAGACATGGAGGTTGGTTCAGGACCATCGGCATGTTTAGAAAATTTGATTATGTAAAATTACTGTTTTATAATTAAGGACATGAATGTGAAAGTTGAAATTGATTTAGACTCAAAAAACACACAAGCATCTGCACAAGAATATTCGATGAGTGTTTGACCAGTTATATTCCAATATCATCTCATACTACACAGCATGTCGTAAATGTCATACCTGTTTTTTTAGCTAGTTTGTTTTCATGCAAAAATCATAATGCAATACCTTTGTGCGTATGTGTATTTTTGTATTAGCTGGAAAAGCAGATTCATGATGATGAGGAATTTGCAAGGACATTAGCCCTGCTGGATGATGCTCCCTTACCAAAAAAGGTTGGTAAACAGCATTTCTGTCTAGAGATTGTCTTAATGCTACTTCTAATCAGACTTTATTTTGCGTAATACTATACATAATTTTTGTTATATAACCCTTTAACCAACCTTTAAATCTAACCATTAAACTAAAACTCATTTCTATAGCAACAAATCATAAATCAATGTTTAGCAAGGAAGTGCATTGCTTTTTTTAATTGTCTCTTATTTTTCTTAGGCTCGGGTAGACTCTGTCTCCCCCTCAAAGAGCAGCTCTCAGGCAATTGCTTCAGACATCAAGCCCAAAAAGGACTTGTCGCCTAAAAAAAGTCCTGTGAAGCCTAGCTCCAAACTGGCTGAAATGAAAAGACGCCAAGAAGAGCAAGGGGAAAAAGACAAAGGTGAAAAACAGATTAAGATCTCTCCTAAGAAAGAGCCCATCTCTCCGACTAGCTCAGAGCGGGCAGCTACTCCAAAAACAGGAAGTGCTTCCACAAGAATGGCAAAATCAAGAAGTTTGTCCACACCTAAAAGTGATAATGCCCCCAGTAAAACCTCACCAACCAAACCAGAGGTATGTGATTTGCGAATGATGCGCGATTCAGGATTATGTTGAAATAAGAGCAGCGGTTCTCGATCCTGGTCCTGCTCTGCACATTTTCCATGTCTCTTTTTAACACACCTGATTTAGATAACCAGCTCCTTAGAAGAGAGGTCCATGAAGGAACTGTATTACGATTGAACTTTAATTAAAAACAAAGATTTGCAGTACATCGTTTGCAGCATGTTTAGATGGAAATTATTACGGAAATGTGATTTTACTGTAATCATGATATTTGCATAAGTGACATCTAGCACATGTTAATACCCCTTAAGTTTAACACACTTCTTTGAAACTGGAATCATGTCAGAATATATTGTGATGTCTGTCAAGTGGAACCTCTGAAACAGTAAGAGGGAAATACAAAATATGCAGAGTGGGGAGTGATGAGAACCAGGACTGAGAACTGCTGTGTTAGAAGTTACTTAAAAAGTCAGTGTTAGATTTACATGAGTGTTCTTTTAGGGTCTAGTAGATGCTTTGATTTTGTATTTGTCTATAGCTTTTCACAGTTTGTGTGGTTTCAAAAGAGATTTAAAGAAAATAGGGATGCTAATCCTCTATTGAGCAAAATAAAAGCTTCCCTTTTATTTCAGAATACAAGTCCTGACGACCTGGAGAAAAAACGGACAAATTCATCAGCCTACCGTAGCTATCTGAACAGAGAAGGACCGCGAGCTCTGGGGTCTAAAGACATACCACAGGTAAAAAAGACCTGAATGCCTTACATTGATAATTGAAGCTTTTTTTTGTCTCATTGCTGTTTATGATTCTCTTTCAGGAATCAAATTATACTTGTCTTCTAAAACTGCTTAATCAATTTTATGTGTGTTTTAGGGAGAAGAGAACTGTCTGGAAGGTTGCGTGTTTGTGTTGACTGGTGTTTTAGAGTCTTTGGAGAGGGATGATGCTAAATCACTAATAGAGCGATATGGCGGGAAAGTAACAGGAAACGTCAGCCGCAAAACCACTTACCTTGTTCTGGGAAGAGACAGCGGAGTCTCAAAGACTGAGAAGGTTCTAATTTTTTTATGTCTTCAGCCTGTCGCTGTTTCTCTTTATTTTAACATTAGGGTTTGCACATTAGTGTTTCCCCACATGTATTTTTGTAACTAAATGTGTTCAAATAACTTCAATACCTGTAGGCGGAAGGTTTTGGCACAAAGATCATTAATGAAGATGAGTTGTTGGATCTCATAAGAACCAAACCAGGCAAGAAGTCTAAATATGAGATCGCAGCAGAAGCAGAGGTGAGGCAGTTTCTATCTACCCTTTCATTTGGACTTTATTGCACACTGTTCAGTTGAATACATTGTAAAATGCAATATTTAATGTTTAGAAATTAACAAGTTAAAATCTAAATGCCAGTGTCATTTTTAACAGTAAAATCTTTTTGCACCGCTTGTCTTATTATTTCACATTAATAAGAAAAATCATGTTACTTCTTAGTAATGCTGAATGGGTCGAAAACAGTTTAAGCGCGTTTGTTTATTTGAACTCTGATGATGCTTAATTGTTGTAAGAGGTTTTAATTTGGTCCTTTAAAAAGAGTAAAAGTAGTTTGTCACTTGGGTTTATTTCTGTCATGCAGGAATGGTTTGCAAGCGTCATTTTTTCAGAGTTATTTTTCATCTTTTTGAAATAAATATATATTTTTGATGCACTCTCTTAAATTCTGGCAGTCATTCTGGAGTCAATAATTGTTTTCAGAGTGTGGCTGTTTTAGTCACCATTTTGCAATATATATTACAGGAAAAAAATTGAAAGTGTTTTGCTCAGCCTAGTGCATCCACAAGAATTCAGTGCATTGATGATCTGTCTGTATGTTCTATATTGTAGAATAAATCCTCTAGAACAAGGACTCCAGACTCCAGAGGCAAAGTCGCTTCTTTAGCCAAGAAGGCCACGCCACAAGGGCCAAGCCCAAATAAGAGAAGCTCTTCAGGGGGGATGTCTAAGCCTGGATCTGCCTCTAAATCTGGACCCCGTGGGGCCTCTTGTTCAGAGGTCAAAAAGAGCTTGAGCTTTGATCAAACAAAGACAGCATCCCCTGTATCCCACTCTGCCCCAGAGAATGATGGGAGCAGCCTGTTGTGGGTGGATAAGTACCGTCCACGCAGTCTGAAAAACCTGATTGGGCAGCAGGGGGATCAGAGTTGCGCTAACAAGCTCATACGTTGGCTACAGAACTGGCATAAACACCACAGTGGCAATACAAAAGCACCGGGTCAGTATTACATGTTTGCTTTCACTGTATGGGCAGTTGACATTTGGGTTGCTGATATAATAGCCCATGATCATTGAAGTCAGAATCTAAAGTTGAAAACATTTCACAATTTTTTACAAATTTAAAATGATCCCATAGTATGACATTTGCATTTTTAAATATACGTATTTTCTTATTATTTCTCAATTAATGATGTAATGCAGTAATAATTGGATAAGTCAAGAATTAGAAGTTAGAGCTGCCCCTAATAGTCAACTAACCATTAGTCATAGAAAAGATGCTTTAGTGACCAAACTTTTTTTATTTGCTTAGTCGCAGGATTTATAAAAAAAAAACCCACAGTATATATTGAAGTGTAAATATTGTAAAGACTCTAGGTTTTTATGTGAATTCACAATGACAACAAAATCATTGTGCTATTGCCAATCAATTTGGCCGGTGATGCAGCCATGACACAGCTCAGGTGTGCATTATTTTCTAATAATTAAATGGGCCGGAGTCAATTATTTTGCTCATGCTATGATTACCACAATTAACGTAATGGGTCAGATGTCGTATTTCAAGACATTTGTCAAGTTCTGTTCTCAAACAGCTCCTGTATGCTGAACTAGTTACCCAAGTATCTTATCCAAAGCCTTCTGTTGTATTTTGGTTAGATTTTTTTACAGTTAGTAACTGAACTGTAAAGTAACTGAAATGAGTCAGCATAGTGCTATGGAATTGTAATGCAGTCAAAGATGCCTGGAACTACTTATTTGTTTGGTTCCCTGAAAATAATTGCACACCTTATATTGTTTATCAGTCAATCAGAGCCAAGCTTTCAACAGCCCTATAATAGAAATTAAACATTACATACTATAATTTGACCAAGATAACCTTTTGTCTATGGCATGCCTAGAATTGTATACTGCATGAATGCCCTTCTACGTTTTCTTGATAATATCACAGATGCACAGTCATCATGTTTGCTCTGGCTTTTTTGTGTGTGTACGTTTATAAATGTAAATCTAAGGTACTCTTGACTTGAATGTAATCACATACACCTAAATTTATAGTATTTGTAGTGTATACCTGTGCAGTTGTGACTATTGATACGCACATGCACTGCTGAATCTAAAATTTCTGTAATTTTCTTTGTTTTTATTTTGTTTGTGTGTTTGTAGCACCCAAATTTGGTAAATTTGGGAGTAAAGATGACGGTTCTGGATTTAAGGCTGCATTATTATCTGGACCCCCTGGTGTTGGGAAGACCACTACTGCTGCTCTCGTCTGTGAGGTCAGTTCACTCTCACACATAAACTACTTTTACATTTTGTTTGACTGTGTTTCAAAATCAGTGTGTGTGTAAGCTTTTAAATGTTTATCCTCAAATCATGAGTTAAATCATTAGATGCACTGGCAGAGTGTGTCTGTTTTTTCAGTTTTGTTGCTTTTGTTAATTCATTAACAGAGTTTCCACATGTGTTTGCAGGAGTTGGGTTACAGCTATGTGGAGATGAATGCGAGCTGCACCCGCAGTAAGAACAGCTTAAAGGAGGTCATCGCAGAATCACTTAACAACACCAGCATTAAGAACTTCTACACCGGTAATTAACTTCATTAATACACAATTAGTCAGATTACGTCTGCAAAATGGTTTTCATTTGTTGAACTGCGGTGATTATAATATAAACACTATGGTTCTGTGTTTAATGGTGTCAGGTGCATCTCAGACAGTGAGCAGTAAACACGTCCTCATAATGGACGAGGTAGACGGCATGGCAGGAAATGAAGACAGAGGAGGAATACAGGTAAATGTACAGTACATAATCACATACCACTGCATTCTCTCTCCTTACCAGAGGTGGTGCTCAAGGAACACAAATAGACCAGATGGTGTTTAAATCTTTCAGTGTTCAGTTCAGTTCAGTGTCTGTGTGTGGAATGGAGTGCTGGCTCATACAGTCATACAATTGACGTTGTTCAACAAACGTTGTTAAAACTGTGAAGTTTTGTAATAATGGGCATTTGTATTCAGTCATTTAGTTAATTTGCATTTAAAATGTCTTATTCCTTCAAATTAATTAAATATTAAGACGGCAGTAATTAACTTTTTTTTTCCACAGAACCTAGTGTAATGCAGCTCTATGTGTCATTGTGGTTCTTGACTTTTTTCATTGTACTTCGCCCACACAGGAGATGATCGGTCTGATAAAACAGTCAAAGATTCCCATCATCTGTATGTGTAATGACCGCAATCATCAGAAGATCCGCTCGCTGGCCAACTATTGCTATGACCTGCGGTTTCAGAGACCCCGCGTTGAGCAGATCAAGGTGACTGTCAGACAAACTGAGATTTTTTGAGCGCATGATTAAGTTCATGTGATTGCATGATCACTGTGACACTTTTGCTTATGTAAATGACCTCCAAATTTTTGAAAATGCCTTAACACATGTAGTTACCTTATATAACAGTGGTTTCATTGACTAGTACACGCTAAGTACACATACTTTTAAAATAAACTTTAAAGCATTTAATTTTAAAACAATAATAATTGCAAACTATTAGTTAACTTTATCAGTATAGTGCAATTGTACTGTAACAAACACACCTTAAAAGGGTTGTTCACCCAAAAACAGTAGAACTATTTACTCTCCCTAGAGTGGCTGTAAACCTTTGGGGTTTTTTCTTCTGTTGAACACAAAAGAAGGTCTTTCGAAGAAAGCTAAAAACCAGTAACCATTGACTTCCATAGTAGTAGAAACAAATATTATGCTTTCATAGTATTTGTTTTTCCTACTATGCAAGTCAATGGTTATAAATACAGGCGAGTACATATTTTTTGTGTGAACTACTGTAACAAAATATCATTTTTGTGAAAGATTCCTCTCTGTCCAATCAGGGAGCTATGATGTCTATAGCTTTTAAGGAGGGTCTGAAAATTCCACCCCCAGCACTTAATGAAGTCATCCTGGCATCCAATCAGGATATTCGGCAGGTATGATGTTTTCTTGCTCATCCAGCACATTTATCAGCCTGTGTATGGTATTCCCAGTTGTTTTACACTGCAAAAGTATTATTATACACCACAATTGTTATTCTACCTCTACTTCTAGGTGCTGCATAATCTGAGCATGTGGTCAGCTAAAGACAAAGTCATGACCTATGACCAGGCCAAAGCTGATGCTAACAATGCAAAGAAGGACATGAAACTAGTATGTGCACATTCTTAAATATGTTGGACACACTGTATGAGCACAGGGGCATTTATGGTATCAAAAGACTGCAAAGAATGACAGTATTTGTTTTCACATTTGTAGGGTCCATTTGATGTTTGTCGAAAGGTGTTTGCTTCAGGAGAGGACACCGCTCACATGTCTTTAATCGACAAATCAGACCTGTTCTTTCATGACTATTCTTTAGCTCCACTCTTTGTCCAAGAGAACTACCTGCATGTCAGACCAGCCGCTGCAGGGTGAGTTTTAGACATGCATTCTAGAGTTGGCCAGTAAAGCTTAAAAAGAAAATTGTAATTATTCAGTTTTTAATAGTTTTAATTTGGTTGAATTTGCTCTCCATGAAACAGACATAACAGCAAAACCAAACAGTTGAACAATTATCTGCATTTATATTTCTTCATTTAGTGGACGCTTGACTTACAAATGAGGGGAACAACAAGCAGTTCATTATATAAAGGCAGATATATTACATAGTAATACACGTTCCAGAAATTGTTAAAAAATACAACCCAGAGTATAGGTGGATTAAGCAGAATTTGTTATGCATTTAAAAAATCTGGACATTATTAATTGAACATTATGCAATTTACTGCTTTTACCAAATGAACAAAAAATTTAAAAGTCATATTTACTTGAAAGTACTTGTATAAAAATATATGAGAAGAGCTAAACGGTTCATGTTTAACGTAATGTTCCCCAATTATGTCCTCATCGATTTAGAAATATTATCTAAAATTAGATTTTGTAAACAAGAGTTCACCCAAAAATGATAATTTACTCACCCTTTATCTTTTCTAAAAATGTTTGAGTTTCTTTCTTGTGTTGAATGCAAAACAAGATCTTTTGAAGAATGCTGGAAACCTGTAACCATTGGCTTCCATAGTATTTGCTTTTTCAACTGTGGAAGTAATTGGTTTCAGCTTTCTTCAAAGTATCTTTTGTGTTCAAAGGAAGAAAGAAACTCATAAATGTTTGGAACCACTTGAGGGTGAGTAAATGGTGAGTAGATTTTCATTTTTGGGAGAACTATGCATTTAGCTGACTAGCGCATACTAAAGGCCTCGGTATACCTCAAACTAAACCAAAGAGTGATGGTTTCAAACCTGCTTCCTTCAAAGCAATTTTGTATTACTGTATTAAGAAATGCCACATGACTTAACTGTAGTGTTGCATTGTAGAGCTTATGCAAACATCGCTTTTCGAAGATGCTTTCTAAAATCCCATTTTCTCAGCACTGTAATTTCAGTCATATGTTTTGTGGGGAAAACATGCATATTTACATATACATGTTTCTGATGAGTACAGTGCTTTTGGGGTATTTAGGAAATATTAATTTGTGTATAAAGTTTGGTTTCAAAGTTCTTTTAAAAGTCAGTTCTAAAGGCAGATGGTAAAGTGTGATGGTTTAAATGTGACAATCTCTGTTTGTCAGGGGAAATCTGAAGAATCATTTGGTGTTGCTGAGTAAAACGGCGGACAGCATTTGCGATGGAGATTTAGTGGACAAACAGATTCGCTCTAAACAGACCTGGTCTCTGCTTCCCACACAGGTAGCATACTTTTAACAGTCTTCTAATCTGTGTCCACAAACAATCCTACAGCCAACAGCTTTAACTGCCGTAGCGATATTGATATAATCAGGCCTTGAAGTGGCCTTTTTTCAAACGAAGGCAGTAAAGATCAATAAAATACTATTGCAGCACAACACAAAGATTGTTCACACAGTTTAGTCATTTCTGTATAGATCAGTGAAAACAAATCAGGCTTTTTCATGTATCTGTGTGCATTTATTTCCAGGCGATCTATGCAAGCGTGTTGCCGGGGGAACTGATGCGTGGTTACATGAGTCAGTTCCCAAACTTTCCCAGCTGGTTGGGCAAGTTCTCCTCATCTGGCAAACACAATCGCATCATACAAGAGCTGGCTTCACACATGAGCCTCAAGTGAGCAAACACAAACACTTCCTGTCCCCACTCCACTCAACTGCGACGTCTCGATAAACCCTAAAATCTTCCCTATTTCACCCCTGCAGGACCTTAAGCAGTAAGGAAGCAGTAAATCTGGATTACCTGCCGTATTTGCGCTCAGCAGTATTAAAACCTCTTCAGTCCCAAGGCTCAGAGGGAGCCAATCAGAGCGTGAAGCTCATGGATGATTATGACATCATTAAAGAGGATGTTGATAACATGATGGAGATCAGCACGTGGGACGGACAGCCGGATGCTTACTCTAAACTAGACTCCAAGGTGTGTGTGTGTGTGTGTGTGTGTGGGGGGGATTTGCTGAGCATATTGTAGAGAAATCCTCCAGGACAAAAAGAGCGGTGGTCCAGTTGACAGTTCATTGCTTTGACAGATGCCTGCTCTGTCTGAGTTAATTGTGTTTTAACTGTAAAACATCTGGAGGTGCTCTGTGCCACACTTTATCCCCATCAGCTCCATTTTTTTTCCTTTCTTTTTTGCAGGTGAAAGCTGCGTTTACGAGAGCCTACAACAAAGAATCCCATCTTACGCCATATTCCTTACAAGTGGTGAAGAAAAGTCGTAAAGGTGCTGTTGACCCTGAGCTTCTAGGAGAGCCTGACAGTGAATCACAGGTGCAGGAAGAAGATGATGATGGGCTTGGCGCAGATGGAATGATAAAGGTAAATCTCAAAACGGCAATCCAGCTGCTCTCATTTAGTTTTTCCAATCACATACAGTGCATCCGGAAAGTATTCATAGCGCTTCACGTTTCCACATTTTTTTTTATGTTACAGCCTTATTCCATAATGGATTAAATTAATTTATTTTCTCAAAAGTCTACACACAATACCCCATAATGACAATGTGAAAAAAGATTTTTTGAAATTGTTGCAAATTTATTAAAAATAAAAAACCTAAAAACCACATGTGCATAAGTATTCACAGCCTTTGCCGTGAAGCTCTAAATTGAGCTCAGGCACATTCTGTTTCCACTGATCATTCTTGAGATGTTTCAGCAGCTTAATTGGAGTTCACCTGTGGTAAATTCAGTTGATTGAATATGATTTAAAAGGCATACACCTGTCTATATAAGGTCCCAGGGTTGACAGTGCATGTCAAAGCACAAACTAAGCATGAAGACAAAGGAATTGTCTGTAGACCTCCAAGACAGGATTGTCTCGAGGCACAAGCCTGGGGAAGGTTACAGAAAAATTTCTGCTGCTCTGAAAGTTCCAATGAGCACAGTGGCCTCCATCATCCGTAAGTGGAAGATGTCTTAGTCAGGGAGGTGATCAATAACCCGATGGTCACTCTGACTGAGC
>CAIGQW010034640.1:0-13864 GCA_903798125.1 Danio choprae
TGTGTGTGTGTGTGTGTGTGTGTGTGTGTGTGTGTGTGTGTTTTCACCAAATCAGTGACATCATTTATGAATTTGCCAATTAAAGAGTTAAAATCCTGTAATTTTTTTGATCAGGACTGAGGCTGATTAACAGATTTATGCAGGAAATTAAAAAATATATATTAATCTGATGCATTTTTACAGCAGTTTAATTCAGTGGATGTTTTCATCCCGAACATAACAAAAGGTAGTAAATTTGCCCAGAGTGTATCGTTGAGGTTTTGAAAAAAAAATCCAAGCATTTTCTCAAAATATGTGTCAAAATAAGATTTGTCACCAAAAATCATTCTGCTAGCTGAAACCAAGAGAAAGTTATGGCCAAATTAAGACTCAAAATCACCCCAGAGTGGATGAAAACAGCCCTAACAGCACATAAGGGTTCATCATTTCAGTGAGGGTAATGATGGACTATAATTGCATGTCTAAAGGATATAATTTGTGGACATCCTTTCACAGCTGATTTATGTTTAATTTTTTTTTTTGCTTTATTAACAAGAACCAGCATGTACAGTTTCATTATACAACAAAAACACTTCACATTCTTTAACAAGAAGAATTAAATGAGAAAAGAAAAAATAAATAAAAGAAAATAATTCTAAAAAGAGGAGAGGGTACATATTTATCAAATTACATACAAATATATTACACATATTTTTTCAAATTTTTATTAACAAAAGTTATTAAATGCACTTTTAGTACACAAAATACATGTATACAAACATTTTATGCAAAAATGTTAAAGGAGGAGCATATATTAACCGTTTGAATTATATTTCTAGACTGAGAAATCAGTTTTATATACCCTGTCACAACTGATTCACAACAGCGTGTAATTGAATGACACATAGCAAAAAAGTAAAGTAACAGTTATAAATGCAACCAGAAAGAACTGTAGACATGCGAAAATCTATATTTGATATATATAAAAAACTAATACTATGGAAGCCAATGGTAATACATCTTCTTTTGTGTAAAACAATTGTAACTTGTATGTAACAAGTAGCCTACATGCTGAGTAAATGATGACAATGTTTTTGGGTGAACTATCCCATAAAAGGGGATATTAAATAAATATATCATATACCCTTGATTTCTGGTTTGTATAGAAAACAGGGATACGCCAAAGATACTTTAATTTGTTATGTTTCATTAGACAGAGCAGCATTATAACACAACTTGTATTTAGCATGCTAAAACAGCACTGCTTCTTCCCCATGTGATCATGACTGGAAGAACCAGAAGCTGTCGACTGTGGCATAATAAAAGCTCCGCTTGCCGCGTCGCACTCATCTCTCATCGACAATCGATTCAGCGCGCTCATTCCGATTCAACTGCACCTCGAGTCTGGTGTGTGATGGGCTTTACTCTGCTTCATACTACCATTATAATAAGTTTAGAATACTTTAGCTCATCCATGAATATGATATATGCAGGGGTCCAATAGGATGTAATGAAGATGAAAACTCCCATGATTCCACACTTAGTCACTGCATCATCAAACTACGCCTTTGTTTGTTGTGAATTGGTGCCCTCTAGTGGCAAAAATGCTGGATTGGGTTTGTCCATTAAATTAAAATGACACCTTTTAACTCAATGCCTTGGTTTGTTCATATTAGACCCAATATTTTGGGTCAAAATGTCATATTTTGAAATAGGCTAATATTAGCATTTTAAAATACACGTGTTATATTTGAGCATATTTTGAAACACTTTATTCCTGTGATTACAAAGCTGAATTCTCAGCAGTCATTATCACTTCAGCTTTCCTTTGTAAATCAATCTGATATATTAAGTTGGTGTACAAGAAACATTTATCAATACTGAAAATAAACTTATGTTGCTTGATTTTTTTGGCAAACTGTGATACTTTAATAAACTAGGATTATGTGATTAATATAACCCAGCTTTGATTAATAATATCAACCCAGCAGTTGAGTTTGTCCATATTTTACCCACAAACAATCAAAGCACTTAAACAACATAAGACCCAAAGTCACATATAGTCCTCAATGATTTATTATGTGTGAACTGAATCCGAATAAGACAACAAATTATAATGCTGAGTTGTTTTAAGCCAACATTTAAGTCAAATATGGTTAAATTAAATATGGTTAAAACCTAAATGACTTTTTAATTGAATTCAACTTGATGGTTTAAATAAACGACAAAACAAAAATCATATCAATGCATGTTTTAAGAGCATAGGTGTTAGTATAAAGTACAAGCCACTGATATCACAGTAGAGTTGATCACAAGAGTTGGCTAGACACTAACAAAAACCTCACTAGTCCAGCTACAAATCACACATTGCACATTGCAAAATAAAGTCAAATCCTTTCCTATCATTTATATTTATTATTTAACACTTTGCTTAAATAAAAAAAAAAAAATCTTCATTTAATGTAAAGTTTTAATAAGCATTGATGACATTTAGAATATGTTAAACCAATTGACTGTTCATAATAAATTATAATGATATCACAGATAATTAATCCACTCCAGCAAATGCTTTCGAGTTCCTGCATAATGGTTTCAACTGTATCAGCGGGACAGGAGGGCTGTGGCAGTTATTACAGGGGTCTAAATATATAAAGGTGTTCAAGAGAGAGGCAGTGGAAATGTGATATTGCCTGTCTACAAGAAATGTTTCAGTGAGAAACACTGCGGGACCGCTAGAGGTGCACTGCTTCCATGGGGACTGTAATAACGGGACAGGGCGTGGGAAGCTGTGTAAACAGGTGGCGAATGTACCGAGAGACCAGAGTGGGGCAATGGGGAGCGAAAAAGCAGGACAGAAAACCGACGAGTGGCATAATTTGATATGAGGCACAGAGGGGCAGGCCAATAGACAGAGCAGATGTCAGAGAGCCACTGGAGTTTATAAGCCAGAGTCAACTTGGAGGATTATGAAGGATGCAGGAATTCAACGCATTGTACAGTGTTTACAATATAAAGATGAATCTGCTAAACGGGTGTTATTTATCTCTTCAAATACATGGGTGTGACTGATTTTACTGTCTTTATTGCTGTAACTGTCTTTAGAATGTATTTATAAATGTACAACTGTGCCCAATGTCAGCCCTTTGGTGAAAACTAAATATTTTAGATTAAAGATTAAGCTTTCAATCTTTCTTCTTATGTTTTATTTCTTTCTATCTCAGTATGTTTATTTCAGTCCAGTTCATACATTCATTCATTTTCCTTCGGCTTAGTCCCTTTATTCATCAGGGGTCGCCACAGGGGAATGAACCGCTATCTTATCTAGCATATGTTTTACACAGTGGATGCCTTTCCAGCTGCAACCCAGTACTGGGAAACATCCATACACACTCATTCACAGACATACACTACAGCCCATTTAGTTTATTCAATTCACCTATAGCGCATGTCTTTGGACTGTGGGGGAAACCGGAGCACCTGGAAGAAATCCACGCCAACACGGGGAGAACATGCAAACTCCACACAAAAATGCCAACTGGTCCAGCCGGGACGCGACAGCGCTAACCACTGAGCCACCGTGTTGCCCCAGTTCAATTCAGTTTAAATTAAATAAAACCATACATCATATTCCCAAACTAAGAAACAAACAGGGCCAAGCCGCAAATACAGCAAGAGCATTGAAAACATCTGCTAAATTGTAAGTCTGATAAATGTCTTAAAAAGGTCTGAGGAACACACTCGAAATTTCAAACATCCTAAAAACATATTTTAAAAAATCTGACTCTAATAGACATTTTGCAGATGAGCAAATGCTGTAAAAAATACGTCTTCCAGCTAAACACAAACATCCAATAGATGTCTCCGAGATGTACCTACATGTAATCATGACATTAAGGTTGGAAGTTTACAGATTAGCCAATTTCAACAATCATTAGAAATTAATAAGTAATATTAAGTAACAAAATAGCTACAGTAGAATGCTAACCGATTAGCATAGCATGCTAACTTATGTGATTTATGTTTAGCCTGACATATTAGTAGGCTATGCCAAGATGCAACACACAGTAACTTTGAAGCGTTCATTCTCAGTAATTGTTGTAAACATCAAAAACCAAGCTACAGTAGCATCCTAACTGTTTAGCATATCTTGTTAACTTTGCAAATTATTTAAATTATGTTTACCTTGATATATTTGTATGCCAATCTACAACAAACGGCTACTTCGAACATCAAAAATCGGTGTTTCTCTGTCACTCGGTAAAGCTTCATCTTATCTGATTTTGGATAAAACTAGACAAGGCTTGTAAGATTAGGCCCTAAACATTTTTTTTATTTACTTGCTGAATAAACAAAATGATGGAATGATGAAAAAATAGTACATGAGATATGACACCAAGGGCCTCACGGTGGCGCAGTGGGTAGCACGTTCGCCTCACAGCAAGAAGGTCGCTGGTTCAAGCCTCGGCTGGGTCAGTTGGCATTTCTGTGTGGAGTTTGCATGTTCTCCCCGTGTTGGCGTGGGTTTCCTCCGGGTGCTCCGGTTTCCCCCACAAGTCCAAAGACATGCGCTATAGGTGAATTGGGTAAGGTAATTTGTCCGTAGTGTATGTGTGTGAATGAGTGTGTGTGGATGTTTCCCAGTGATGGGTTGCAGCTGGAAGGGCATCCGCTGTGTAAAACTAGATTAATAAATATTAACCAGATTAATAAAGGGACTAAGCCGAAAAGAAAATGAATGAATGAATGAATATGACACCAACAAAAAAATGTTAGAATTTTTTTTTTAAACTATAAACATTGCCATTATATCTAAAGTACATTGCATATACATGGACTTTTCTCAAATTAAAAACTTGTAACTTACTAACACTTAAACATCATTTGTTGACGGACAGACAGACAGATAGATCATCATATTTTGGGAATTGCATTCTGTATACATAAAGTCAGAGAAATGCAATTCGCAAAATGTAATGATTGACATCAGGAGTTCACCTGATTATAGATTATCTTTCTCCATAAATGAAAAAAGTTGAATTCAAAGTTCTATAAGTCACTCAAAAGTCTCAAAAAAAGACAACTTAAACAGTTCACAAGTATAATTATAACAACTTTTATTAAATAAATAGCAAATTATGTTTTAAAATCAGCATTAGATCAGTACAGAAAACTGCTTGGAAGTAAATAAAAGCTACAGTCAGAAGAAAGCCATACAGAAGTGATGCTGATCTAGACAAAAATACAATGACCTTAAGGTACCTTATTTAAAATGTAACCTTCAATAAGTGGAAATTATTTGCATAAAAAAGCTCAAATATGACTTACATTATTGCGCATGCAGAGATGTGTGAAGTGTGCCTTGTTCTCAATAGAAACACATGATACAGACAAAACGACAACATTCATTTGGTGTGTGACATTCAGTTTCAGTTAAATCAATAACATTTTTGGGGATCTCGGGAACTGTAATAGGTCCCGGGCTCACATAAAACAGCCATTATGCCGTTCATTATGATTTCAAGATTGTAACTATGCTCAAGATCCTTGCAAAGACTTACTTGTATATCGTTACAACTTACATTTCAATGGTTTCTAGCACAATTTCCACCATTAAAATATCCTACTATATGAAGCTTTTTATAATATAATTATGTTTTTTAATTGACTTGGTATTTAGCAATGTAGCATGAAGCACAACAAGGTCAATGTATAAAGTTACTTTTAGAATTACTCATATACTATTACTCAATTTAATAATATTTTGAATTTACTTTTATTTGTATGCTAGCCGACAGCTAGCTCTCTTCAACTCTCACATGGTCGCTAAGCAAGGCTGGGCCTGGTCAGTACCTGGATGGGAGACCACATGGGAAAGCTAGGCTGCTGCTGGAAGTGGTATTAGTGAGACCAGCAGGGGGTGCTCAACCTGCAGTCTGTGTGGGTCCCCAGTATATTGATGGGGACTCTATACTGCTCAGTGAGCACCATTTTTTGGCTGAGATGTTAAACTGAGGTCCTGACTCTCTGTGGTCGTTAAAAATTCCAGAATGTCCTTCGAAAAAGAGTAGGGGATCCCTCCTAACCATCCCTATATGATAATTGGCTTCATCACTCTGTCTCCTCTCCACCAATCAGCTGGTGTGTGGTGTGCGCCCTGTTGCAATATAGCTGCCGTCGTGTCATCCAGGTGGATGCTGCACACTGGTGGTGGATGAGGAGATTCCCCCCAATGTGTAAGGCGCTTTGAGTGTCCAGAAAAGCGCTATATACATGTAAATAATTATTATTATTATTATTGTTTTCAATGTTAGTAATTTTGTTTATGTCATTTTTATGTTATTAAAGTTTTGGCTTTTTAACAATTATAATTTTCTTTTTAAGTTTAGGTGTTTCATCTAATCGTTTTATTTTCTTTCAGCTTTTTTTAAATGAACAAAAGTTATTTTTATCTAACAATAACAGTGTTACATGCAGAATTATCTTAGTTTTGCAGAGATATTGTGGCACCAACATAACTAAAAGGAAAAAATTTGAATTTTAGTGCTTAGATAGATTTTAGTGCTGCAGGGCTTCGATTGATCTATTTGTAAATTCACTAAATTGTATGAAATGAGATTAAAAACAGGAACTGAAATTGAGTCAGTAACACATAATCATAGTTCAGATGGAAGTGGCGAAGAGAAAGATCTGCAGCAAAGGCATCACCTTCAAGGTTGAGAGGTCTGCAAGAACAGCCTGTGAACAAACAAAAAATAAATGTCAAAATGTGTTCAAAAATATTACAATAACAACCATTAAGTGTATAAGGAAAAATCACAGAATGGATAGACGATAGAAATAGGACAACTAGCTTCTTACAACCTAATTCAGGAAAAAAATATGGTTTTAATTATTAGCGCAAAATCCAATACCTATTTAGAATACTGCCTTTTGATTGATGTTCTGTTAAAGGATTAGTTCACCCCAAAATGAAAATTCTGTTACAGATTCTCAGCTAAGACAGATTCTCAGCTAAGACCTCATCTAAGCTAAGACAATCCTCAACACAGATCCCCACAACCATCTAAAACCTATAATGCCAAGACCATCGGCTGAAAGATCCTGATAAGTTCTCTAAACTGCAGCTCCACATTCTTCATTTACTTGGCCAGAGGAGAAATGGTCCCCTGACTGAGCTTGGTTTCTCCCAAGGATGGAGCTTGGAGTCCTTGCCACTGTTACCTTTGGCTTGCTTTGTTAGTAGAGCTTGACTCTGATTTGATAGTTACATTGTATACTAAGCTTGCCGGAAAATGAAAAGTTGCTATTTTCTAGGCTGATATATCTTGGCTGCAGTAGGCGCAATGATTTTGCGCAGCAACTGAAAATAGTCCCCTGCTAGGTAACATCAGGCCAGCTTATGCCAGCATAGTTCCTTGATTATTACACCAGCATGAGAGTATAGTTCATAGCCATATCGTCCTAGAAAATGGCAACTTTTAACTGATTCAATTTAATTCATCTTTATTTCTATAGCGCTTTTACAATGTAGATTGTCAAAGCAGCTTAACATAGAAGTTCTAGTAAATTGAAACAGTCAGTCCAGTTTTCAGAGTTGAAGTTTAGTTTAGTTCAGTTCAGTGTGGTTTAATTTTCACTGCTCAAAGCCCAAACACTGAAGAGCAAATCTAGCAAAACCATGGTTGTAACTACAGAAAAGTTCAGCTTTAAATAGGAAAATAATCAAAACTCTTGGTCTAACCAGATTCAATAATCTATGCTAAGCTAAAGTGCTCGTGCCAGACCCGGAGATCAGCTGAAATGATTAAAAAAAAAATGTAAATCTCAACTGTTTTACTCTAGGGGAGTTGTAACAAAAGACTGATTCCAAAAAAGTGGAGTGTTCCTTTAAATAACTGCTTAACAACTGAATCCCAACCTGAATTAAATGAACTTTGAAGTGACTCAATCGAAACAACAACAATGCAGTATGTCTACGGAACTGTTTAATGTTGAAGTGAACTCTTTTCAACTTGATGAAACACTGTCAGATGGTCTGGCAATAAAAACACCTGACACGTATACACAGTCAAACTATGAAAAGAACACACAACAGCAATCTTGTTTCACAAAATGGCGTCTGTTGCCCTGCACTGATGCGCCTCAAGAGCTTTGAAGGTGCTAAGAGTGCATCCGCCTCACAGGAGCCGTTTGGGCGGGACCTTCAGAAGGAATCGAGTGTTCTCAAGCTTCAGTCCTTATGGAATTGGAAGCAAATAAATTTAGAGGCCCCTATCAGGTTAGCACGTCTCATCTAATGTTTCATGACCAAGCCTGGGGGCTAAAAATACGACGTGTTATGATACTTTCTCCGGTAGGGGCCAGGTGGTACATAAGCAAGCAGATACTGTCCAGCAGCATCTTCACAGCGTCTTGGGGCCCGGGCATGTGCGTCACTGCGGGTTACAGCCAGATTTAATGAAAGCAGCTCAGATGCACTTTTACTACAGCTGTCAATCACGCAGTTGGATGTGAAAGCATCCACACGGGCAGCCCTTTTAATTGACACAACATCAAGCGAAGTGACTGTCTTGGGCGTTCATTATTTAATCATGTAATAATTCAAAGTAGCACAGTCAATTGAGCCGTTGAAGAGAGTTTGACTGGCAGGCGATCTGACCAGCGTTAATGCATGTTGGCAGACAAACAAGCCATACAGTGGAGTTAGTGGATCAACATCAGTGGACTTGTGAAAAGTTCTCATATGGGATTTGCAATGCAGACGGCAGGTCCCCAGACAGGCTAAGGAATATACAAAATTCATGTCTTGTCATATAAATCAGCTTCATACAGAACTTCACTTAAACCAAGGGCCCTTTCTTCGTGCCTCAATTAAATGGCTTAAGATGGTTTGGATTTTTTAATCATGATAAGTGATCTCTGACTAATTTGGCTCTTCAAACGAGTTTGCGAGATCTGAATGAATTGACATGTGAATGAGATTAATGTGTGTGCTTGTGATTGTTGTGAAGGACAGATCCACTGATTATCATTGCAGCAAATGGTTGGCGGCAAGACATTACAGCGTAATGACATCATCTAATTAATATTCAATTATAAGCCATGTAAGCAAAATGGCATAAAATTTGTAGTAAATTAAACATGTTAAATGATATGCAGCAACTTTCCACATATGTTGTAGGCTATTTGTACAGGCGTTATGCTGATGACACACTTTTTGACCAATGTTGCTGGGCAACTTTGGAAAATTATCCCATAAATAGGCAACCAGGTGAGACACTGGGCAACTTATTAAGGTAATGGGTTACATTGGTAATAGGAAAGTAGCCAAGCTACATCAGCCTGCAACATTGCTTAAAAAGTAGCCCATCAGCAAAATACTTTCATGTGTAAATAGTGTGGTATTTAGCAACTTTTTTCAGCAAAGTTTTACCTTTATAAGACTTTCTATGTGACCGTATTCAAGTTTCAGGTGGCCTTGTCTATTATCATACACTCGAAATTGTAATTGTAAGAGGTACATTTTCAAAGTATGCATATCTAAAAGTTTCATCTTCAGCTGAAATCTACATATTAGTCACTAAAAAGTATAAAAATGTTCTTTTGAAGCCCTTGAAATGGTTCTGCTTCATGGTAGTTTTTACCTTTAGAGTTTTAATTATTATTTTGAATAGATTTTTTTCAACAATCTTTCAATTGTTTTACTATACTGTTATTTTACCTAATTAATACAGTACTCTGCAGTAAGCAAATATGAGCAGTTGGTTCATGCTTTTAGTGTCCTCACCTTTGCTTGAGTGACACAACGTTATCCTGTTTGGATGAAATAGGTCTGCTTTTGAGCAGGTTTGTGCTTACAGAACTGTTGCCATGGTAACAACTCCTAGATGAGATTTGAAAAACAAAACTATCCTGGATCGTGTCAAACCATTAGTAATCAAATCCAGCTAACTGAGTATTCACCATAAAAAGAACGAACCCCAGGACGATGAAAGCACATCCAGTTTGTTTTCTTTATCTTACTCAAGGGCAATATGTTGTTATTGTGTGTATTCAAACATAATAGTAGTTTCCCTAACATTTTCGAATGTCTTACTCTTATCTCCATGACTGACATTTGTCTTTAAGCTTTTTCACTGATAAAATTGTGCTCATGTTTTCATGTTTGTGCAAGTGTGTGTCTGCGCTGGCATGGGAGACACTGAACACTTGTTTTCCATACATAAAGTTTTGGAAGGAAAACATTATTTTAGTTTATAATTTGTGTCCAGTGGGCAGCACGGTGGCTCAGTGGTTAGCACTGTCACCTCACAGCAAGAAGTTTGCTGGTTCGAGCCCCGGCTGGGTCAGTTCTGTGTGGAGTTTGCATGTTCTCCCCGTGTTGGTGTGGGTTTCCTCCGGGTGCTCCGGTTTTCCCCACAGTCCAAAGACATGCGGTATAGGTGACTTGAATAAACTAAACTGGCTGTATGTGTGTGCATGAGAGAGTGTATGGGTGTTTCCCAGTACTAGGTTGCAGCTGGAAGGCCATCCGCTGTGTAAAACATATGCTGGATAAGTTGGCGGTTCATTCCGCTGTGGCGACCCCAAATGAATAAAGGGACTACGCCGAAGGAAAATGAATGAGTGAATTTGTGTCCAACTGTTTGTTTGCTTATTTGGTTGTCTGTGGGTTTTTGTGTTCTTGTAGGCTGTATGAACATTTAAAATATATGATATGGACCTGTACTTAGGCCAAGACCTGCCTGGAACTATTTTTAAGTCTGCAATTCCTAAAAAATAATTGCACACATTAGAAGTCTCATCAACCAATCCGAATCATTCAATTTTCCCAGCCTTCCTTTGACTTTTCTCTCATTTTCTTTTCTTTAAACACTTTCACTGTAACTGAGAGGGCACTCTCTTGAAGGACTTAATTTATTTATACATTTAATTATTGAATGTACGTATTTATTTTTTATTAATTTGCAACAGTTTAAAAAAAATCTTTTTTCACATTGTCATTATGGGGTATTGTGAGTAGAATTTTGAGGAAATAAATGAATTTAATCCATTCTGGAATAAGGCTGTAACATAAAAAAAATGTGGAAAAAGTGAAGCGCTGTGAATACTTTACGGATGCACTGTATAATCGAAGTTACTTTTAATAAAGCAGCTTCTGCTGGTGTGTGAACAACTTGAACCTGTAGCAAAAATCTTGCACCCTCACTTGAAATTCCTGACTGCATGGATTCCAGATGAAATGTTTGGGGAATATCTTGTTACATTGTCATGGCAAAGGTTTAAAAATTTAATACGACTGGACACTTTACAATAAGGTTTTACTTCTTTAAAGGATAGTTCACCAAAAAAAATACACTGACTCATTATTTACTCAATTATCAAGTGGTTCCAAAGCTTTATAAGTTCCTTTTTTTCTGTTGAACACAAACAAAGATATTTTGGAGAAAGCTGAAAATCGACCATTTTGCAACATTCTTCAAAATATCTTCTTTTGTGCTCAACAAAGGAAAATAGCTCAAATAATTTTGGACAAAGTGGAGGGAGAGTAAATGATAGAACATTCATTTTTGGGTGAACTGTCCCTTTATCATGGACTAATTCAAGAGTTTAGATGCAAAAACGTCTAAAAGCCATTTGATATTTTCTTCTAAAATGAGCATTTTTCTCCGACTCCTGTATGTAGGCTCAGTAATTTTCCTTGTATAGTGACGAATATGTTCTTTTCATTTCCTTTCAATTGAAATAACTGAACATAAACATGGGAGGCTGAGAAAAATTATCATTTTAGGAGAACATTTCAGAACATTAACTGAACTCTTCAAATATAAAATTGCTTTAACATTTGACAACTAATAACAATACATTAAAATATAAAGCTGCATTTGTAAACGGCTTATATGCACCGTAAACTAACGTGAGCATATAACAAAGACTCATAAATGCTGTAAAAATATATATTCCTCACTGTTATTTTTCTCATTGTACATTGCTACCAGTTCCTAATATTTTAAATCATGTTGTGGTGAAATTAAAACACTACTTTCACATTTACAAATTGACCCCATTCAGTTCCAGAATAAGTGCCCACCTATTATCCAGATTTTTGCATTTATAAACAAAAGAAACCTGGAAATGCTCACATTACACCACAAATGCAGTGTTAAATAAAGTGAAACGTGAATGGAACATGTAATATTTCTTTAAGTAATGACCTTTAAACTATTATCCACACACACTCACACGCACAAACAGTGTCGACAGGCAACTGTCATGCTAAGGTTCCCATCACACTTGACATCACATAGTCTAAACACTTTAAAACTAGGGTGTGGGGGACTTGGTCCACATTTAAAAGTGGTTATCCCAGCAATTTTAAAGCATGTGCCTTGGCTGGACTGGGTTACTAGTGTTGGCTGCCAGTGAAGACGCTATTTATGTATCCCTTAACACACATACACACATTTACACAGACACTTTCTTGCAAGTAACAACCTCAGCTGATGCCAGTGATGTCACTTCCATTAGGTTTTCGGCTCGGAAGGCAAAGACAGCAGTGGCCAGGACTAAAAAAAAAATAAAGAGGGAAGACATTCAAACCATTATTATTTAAGATAAAACTAACATAAGATAAGACAGTGTTGAGAACAGTGGTTAAAGGGATTGTTCAACCAAAAATTGAAAACGTATTCACTATTTACTCTTCCTCCCAAACCTTTATGAGTTTATTTTCTCTGTTAAACACAAAAGACATTTTTAAAAAAGCTGAAAAACTGTAACAATTGACTTCTATAGAAATCAGTGGTTACAGCTGTTTCCAGCATTCTTCAAACTATCTTCTATAGTGTTTAACAGAAAAAAGAAACTCATAAAGGTTCAAAACAAGAGAAGGGTGACAGAGTAAATGTGACAGAATTTACTCTTTTGGGTAAACTAATGTATCCATTGATAAACTGGCAACTAAACAGTGGCCATACTGTAACTAAAACAGAGTAAATTATACGTTTCATGTTCACAATAGCTGACAAAAGGTCACATATTAGGAAAATGTCAACCTACCTGCTACAATCTCTAAGGAATTGTATCCTAGGATACGGTCCCATAACAACAGGAGCTGGTCAGTGGACAGGTATCCTGAGAAGGCTCTGACTATCCATTTGAAAGCAATACGTAACCTAACACACACAGAGAGACAGGCATGCTGAGAAACACTCACCGAAAACAACAAATTAGATGTAAACCCTTATTAATAAATTTTTATTAAATGAGAAAAACTGTATGCGCATAATTCGGCCACTAGATGGCGCCGCAGTGTTACAATATCATAACCGTTCTTAAAGGGATAGTTCACCCAAAAATGAAAAGTCTGTCATCATTTACTCAGCCTTTATTTGTTTAAACGTTTATTAGCTTCTTTCTTTTGTTGAACACAAAATAATATATTTTGAAGAAAGCTGTAACCATTGACTTCCATATTATAAAAAACAAACACTTTGGAAGTCAATGGTTACAGCTTTCTTCAAAGCATTTGTCTTCAACAGAAGAAAGAAACTCCTATAGGTTTGGAATCACTTGAGGGTGAGTAAAAAGCAAGTACATTTTCAGTTGTGAGGGAACTACCTATTTAAAGAGATAGCTGAGTTTCTTTTTTTTCTGTTTAACACAAAACAAGTTATTTTGAAAAATGTTGGAAACCTGTAACGTAGTATATGTTTTTCCTACTATGGAAGTCAACTCACGGCTGAGCTCCAATCTCTCGTAGATGGTAGAAAAGCTGAGGAAGATGAGTCTGCAGTAACCTCTCAAACTGCAAGCATAGAGACACTATACCCTAACAAACACACACACACACACACACACACACACACACACACACACACACACA
>CAIGQW010034736.1:0-13762 GCA_903798125.1 Danio choprae
AAATTTTAAAAAATATAAATATATATATATTTGTGGCCTAAAAAGACTATCCTAAAAAGGCTTTCCTCATAACATTTGGCATTATTTGCTTCAATTCTCATGTTTTGCTGTGAAAAAATAAAATAATAATAGCATTTTGTTTTACCACAGCTCTGCTTTTATTTATTTTCACATTTTGTACATTCTTCATTAGTTTTCCTCTGACAAAAAAAAAAGACTGACCCCAAAAACCACTGAATTTGCAAATTCGTGGATTTTCTTTTTTCCTCCAGGACTTTGCGAATCCAGTGGTTTTTGGGGTCAATATTTTTTTTTTATTAGAGGAAAACTATTAAAGAACTTACAAAATGTGAAAATGAATTAAAGCAGAACCAGGAATTCTTCTGTGAGACCCACAAATGAAGACACTTTTTATAGTTGACAATTTTATAGATGTTCGTATTATTATTTTAGTCTTAAGGATGTCTATAGGCTCCAAAACAATGACAAAATTCATATTCAGAAGATATAAACCTAATATAAACATCAAAAGCTTGTAGTTTGTCACTTCCACCAAAAAAAATTCTACGTTTTTTTTTTCACATCACATTAATTTTCTTCATCATGCTTCATTTTCCTCATCAAATCTTAACTGATTGACAATGATTCCAATCATTGATCAAATGCTCTCTAGTATCTGATATGCCTCTCCCCCTTTAAGATGCTTCACATTTGCTTTTCATATGATGCGCTTGAGCTCAATCACTCTTGCTGGCAGAGCTGTGATAAAACAAAACACTATTCGCTGTTTTTTTAAGGGGAGGAGCTACTATACGCCTACTCTTCATGTTTCACGTGAAATTATGTCAAATTTCGAAAAAAAAAACTGCACATTTCAAAGCACTTCACGGGACCTTTACGACAGAAACATGCAAATACGTTTTAGCAGAATCTTCTTTTTATGGGCACATTTTGTGACATCATGTGCTGGTTTTGGTTTATTTAGATGTCAAGTTTTTTTTCCGTGTTCACACTAACTTAAATGAACCAGACTAACAGAGCATTCACACCAGAATTTGTTTTATGTAAACCAAACATGCCAAGTGTGAAAACTCCATTATTAGACTCAGCGTTCATGAACTCCAGAACAAACAGAGCTTGACTTGCGGCAGGACTCAACAGTAGCCCTGTCAGCACACAGAGGGGTGCGTCTCAGACCCTCTGTTCAAGGGTTAGCAGAAATAAGTGTTGACCCAACATTCTTTTTCACCGCATTAACCACAAAGAAGCCAGAATATCTTTCCTGTTTCAGGCATGGTGAAGCACAGCATGAAGAACCATCTAAAACCCAAGTCTGCTTCGAATTTGCCCTCGTTTGTTTGGTAAAACTGCTGACTGAGCAAAATTAATAAAAGAAGCAATAGAATTTTACTTATCACAGATCTTATTTTTGTGCTCTTAGGGTTTACACATGGCTATGTTTTCTTACCACATCTTTACTCGATAAAGCCTTGGGGTCGTTCAGGTGGGATTTCAGAATGTTGCATGCAGAAAGCATCTTCTCATTCAACTCATACCTGGGTAGAAAAAGAAAATAAAAAAACATTACCAAATGCCTGACACTTCAGAGCACTAACCAGGATTTTGTAAACAACAGTTTGCATAAATGTGTGGCTTGATCACAAATAGAAAACAGATTTTGAGCAGACCACATATGACATAGATGTTCAGTAAATGTTATATTTTCATTATTTGCGTTCAAATAATGAAAATAGGGTTTTTGATAAAAATTAGTAGTGGACAATTTTCTATTAAGCTCTATTGTCTATGTCTTGACATAATTTTACAATAATACAATACAATAAAGTCTTCCTTTAGAAACAGATACTGCGATATTGTGATCTGGTTAAACAAATATAAATCTCTTATCTAACTGCACAATCCTCACATCTTTGTTTGTAATTTCTGCATTGATTTAAATTTTTTGTTAAAGGTTTAGAGATGATTAAAACACAGTATATTACTTATTTATCACTTTAAACTTAACATATCAAATATTTCTCTGACAACTAGTTAAAAAAAAAAAAGAGTGTGTGTGTGTGATATGATAAACCGATATGAAAATGAAATGTTAATTCCAAGAGTAGAACTTTAAGACTCTTTCTCAAAACTGAACCGACAGCATTATATAAAGCACACACTCCTGCCTCCGAACATTCTAATCCTCTTCTTTAAAAATATTCAAATATTCCACTGCAGATATAACTTTCAAAATACCTTAAATTCTCGGCCTGAAGCAGGAGATGCTTGAATTTGTCTACAGTCATAAAGTGCAACACTAAGCAATGAATCCTCTGGATCTAAGAGTTACTGGCAATACTTGCCTCTGCCTTTTATCCTGGCCTAAATCTTCAGTGTCTCGGTCTTCATCCACGGCTTCATTATTCCTGAATTCTTCTTTCCTCCTTTCTCTCACATTCACAGTCTTGTGTTTTTCTTCCCCTTCATCCTCTGACCCAGAAGAGCTGCTCTCCTCTGAGCTGGAGTCATCGCTCGACGTTGTCTCATAGCTGGAGATTGAAAAACACACAGCTGAATCTATGCATATTAAAACTTAAGCTCAGGAAAACTTCAATTTTGATGGATGTGCAGCAGAACAAAGTATGGAAAATGACCTCTAAACTGTATATTTATAGTTCAAAAAAGTACAAAAGTTAGTTAAAATATGATAAAAATTGTGTTAAAATATTTTATTGGACTGTCCAACTTTTAATGACTGCAGAAGGTTTTTTTATGCAGTAAACTCACTTAAAAAAGAAACTCGGATCTAATTTATTGCGTGTTATTTGTTTGTGAGTTTTATTGTATTTATTTTTAATGAAATTTTTTTGCAGCTTTTGTTGCTGACATGGCACTGATTACAAATATATGAAATATGTGTGTTCTAAAATGGCTAGCTAGGGATGTTCAAATAGAAAAAAACCCCAAATATGTTAGCTTACCAGTCCATAAGTAATAAAACAAAATAAAATGAAATAAAATATGTGCTACAGGTTAATAATACATATTTATTGTAGCAGTTTAAGCTAAACTACAAGTAATATAATAACATATTTTAAACTCAAACATGTAAATCGATAGTTTTTTTTAAAGTAAAAAAGCATTGGTTTTTCGCTCATTATATTTGAGGGGGTTGGGGGGTTGGGGGGGGGGGGGGGGTTGGGAGGGGCTCAAAGACGAAAGTTGCTCTAGTCAAAACCTACCCTCCATTCACACCAACAAACTGCAAGTTCTTTTTTGTGCCATTGTGTCCCTGATGGCCATCTTTCTTCATAATGGACTTCAGGGTGCTGTGACTGCCTAATAGAGATGAACACAAAAATCAACAGTTATTATTTTACATGTTAAAGTGAAGTCGAAATGTCTACATAATTAGGTACAAAAAGTGAAGAAGTATATTCAATAGTATAGCGCACAAATACATTTTTATTACAAATCGGCAAGACATATTTTGACTTCACCACAAATGCCGACAGAAATCTACACACCCTACAAAAATTGAAAAAATATATATAAAGCTGACATCAAGATTTATGATGAAATACAGTGTTATTGCTGTTATGGGAAATGAACAAGCGGAATCTACGTTAGCCAGTAACAGCTAATCAAGACCATAAGCTAGAGCTGGCTACAGTACTTTTACAAATCTGATAGGCATGTAAAATGACCAGCCCTTACTGTCATGTTCAACAGATGAAAATAAATAATGAAGCACTGCACTGTAAAAAAAAATAATAATGACAAAAAAAGTCAAAACAACAAATATTTTTATGTTGTTTTGATTTATTTAAAAAAAAAATGAAGGTTATAACTATTTTTTTTTTGTTATACAAAGTTTACTTAATATTTTTTGTCAGTTTGATTGATGCAAGTTGAGACAAAAGTTCATTTGATTCAACAAAAAAAGTTGCAAGGCAGCAATACTTTTTTTACAGTGTTCTAGTTTAAAAAAAAGAAATACAAGTAAAAATAAAATAGTGATATTAAATACACACTTCCTTATCAAACATGAATTTTGGAAGACAAAAAAAACTATGTGAAGCAAAAGAAACAACCCACAGCCTAAAGCTATGGCAAACATGTTAAGTACAGGCTTCGCTCTGCCAAATACCGAAGAGGATCACCGCCCCTCTCCACAGAGACTGAAAAAAGAACAGTTCTGAGAACTGCCAGAACATGCCCTACAGATGGACACGCTCCCTCCGACTGTCTGTATCCTCAACATTGTATGCAGTGAAGGCACTCATTATCCACGTTTCTCTTATTTTGACAGGTGAGAGCAGTTGAACGCTTGGAAGCATGAGCCTTGAAGCTGTTAATCTGTTACATGCTCTTCTGAGACAGTCACACAATGGTTTTTTGGTAAAAAAAAAAAAAAAGCCATCCGTCAAAGGGGAGATCAGAATCAAGTAGTACCTTCTTTTATAATAGTTAATCAAAGGTAGTAACTGCAAAAAATGTGTAAAAATACTGAAAAAAAGATTAATTGGATTTACTATTTTTTTAAGGTATGTGGTTGCAAACTATTTATACGGGCTGAGTTTAAACAAACAAATTAAAAGTAATAATGTTCAATTAAATTTATCCCATTAGTTGTTTGCAACCACTTACCTTAAAAAAAATGTAATAAATCCAATGAACAATTTTTTCAGTGTGTGGACATACCATGCAATGCTGTGGACATTTGCTGGTCCATGCGACTCTTCTGTGCAGCCGTACTCTGTTCATGTTTGTCGTCTGTGCACACACTCTCTATCCGTGTGACCTCTGACCTCAAACTACTCAAGTGGGAATGAACTGCACTGACCATCTGCGTTTCTGGATGAACAGGACAAAAAACATGTACAGAATAAGAACGATCTGAACCACAACAAAGTATTTACTTAACAACAACATACAATTTAAACACACGTTCATGCTGTAAAGCGCGACTACTGAATCCAGTTTGTTTGTTTGTTTGTTTAGGACATTTAGCTGATATGAAGGTGGAAGTACATGGGATCTGTGATGGAGTTTTGACCTCTTTTGAATGCAAAAGGCAGATTTCACTTTATATTTAATTCCATTTTATGATAATGAGTTTCATCAAGAAAATAAACATAAGAGATTAGATTTTAAACAACCAGAGGCCTGTTGCACATAACTACTGTAGTTGAACAAACTCCAGCTTGTAGAGTAGTTTTCGGGTTGATAAAACCTAACAAATTCAACCTAGTTAAGATCAGGCTAAGCGGTTCACAATGCTTAATAATAAACTTTCTCTAACTCTGGGTTCAATACTGAGTTTGTGATTAACTCTGGACTGCATGCAGCTGAATGTGTGACACGTGCAGCAAACAGTCAATCACATGACACATAAGTGAGTCAGTCAGTGCAATTCACTTCTCTGTCAAAGATTAAGATATGATAAATATTATAATTTCAGTGCGGATCAAATCAACTGATTTCCATAATGTAAGTTCACAAACAGCTCAAAAGGGCTTTATATATTAAAGAACATTCATTCATTTTCTTTCGGCTTAGTCTCTTTGTTCATCAGGGGTCGCCACAGCAGAATGAACTGCCAACTTATCCAGCATATGTTTTACACAGCGGATGCCCTTCCAGCTGCAACCCAGTACTGTGAAACATCCATGCACACTCATTCAAACACATACACTACAGCCAATTTAATTTATTCAATTCACCTGTACCGCATGTCTTTGGACTCTGGGGGAAACCGGAGCACCCGAAGGAAACCCACCTTCTTGCTTCTTGCTGTGAGGCGACAGTGCTAACCACTGAGCCACCATGTTGCCCATATTAAGAAACATTTATATGTAAATATTTGATATTGTCAGTTTTAATTTAAAGCTATTACTAATGTTTATTGACATTTACAAACTATTTGAATATATAATAATAATAAAATACACCATTTATTCATGTAATAATCTAAATAAATTATTAGCTACAAAATACTCTATTTTCATAAAGAAATGCTTTTAGTGTAAAAAGATTTAATCTGGAGCAAAAAGACACTAGGGGATTGGCAGTGGCTTTATTGCATGGTACATGCCACGTAACTTTCAGCTGATTGGTCTAGTTTGGATTTGGAATCTCTAACACAGAATAAAAACTGCTCTGTAGCAGGTTAGCTGTGAAGTGCAAGTTGCCATGGCAACAATACCACATCAAAATCAACCCACTTTCTCTAGCCCAAAAACAGAGTTTGCTCAAATTAAATGCACACATACCTGGGTAAAAACCCAAAGTGGCTTTGTGCAACAGGCATATGTGTAACAAATTCATACTTTCTGTGTTTGAATACATTTTCACAGTATTACCAAGAAACTATAAGAATGAAAACAAATTTCTGCTCTAAAAAACAAACAGCTTGGCAAAGGATCATTTGAATCTAAAGATCTTCATAATTACACAACAGCAGAAAAGATTTGCATAGACATGTCTTTAGCTGCTTATATTTAGACTTGTGGGAAACCAGTTATTGCAATTCAATCAACTGCCTTTAGTTTTATGTGCAGCCCTAAACAAGGTATGATACTGTACATAATTACTCATTCTCAAATTATACGCCCAAGACATTATAATACAGCTCCTGCCAAAACAGAGTTGTTCAAAATGGACAGTTCAAGATCACATAAAATTGTACCAAAATTTTCTCACAGTTTCAGATACTATGTTAGGGCTGGGCAATATGACAAAATCTCATGTCACTGATAATAATACACATTACGGTACATCATAGTACCCTTTCTGTAAATTCAATTAATTAATTAATTAATTAATTATATATATATATATCTTAATAAAGGTCTATTTCTTATTGACATTTTATAGTATATACTCAAACAGTACTCAAGCTTAGGTGAGCATAATATTATTTACAACTTCAGTGCAAATGTTTGATTAAAAATGTAGAAAAAAATATAAATTTAATGATTACAGATACAACAAAAAATGAAAAATATCACTAAATAAAATGCAAAGCTGTCAACGTTTTCAAGCACTTTAAAGATTGTAACTTTCTTGTGATGCTGTTATTCATGTTTCTGTCTGTATCAAAGTAACAGTGTGTAATATATTGCTCTCATATTAATTATGAAAAATTATTACCGTATACGATGTATTTTGTGACACTATGAAATAAATGATACAGCATAATATGAAACAGATTTGAATCATTGACTCTGGATATTTTTCATATCAGATGGTATTTTACTGGCATGAGTCAAATGCAGTCAAGTAATAAAAGTGCATGTCTGCATAAAAATGCATGTCTGATATAGAGAATACCTGAGCACACCATCCTCTTTATCTGGAGCCAAATCAGTCCACAGCAGACATGGAAACACTAAAATCTTGGCAGCAAATCTGACTGACCATTGGCCATAATCCTCTGATGTGCCTGCAAAATTTCTCTCACTCCTGCTCTCCGCTCCACTACAGAGCAAAAGCAATTGTTATTTATAACTTCAGAGCATTCCATAACTCGTGCTGCTTTTTCCTGAAGAAAAGATGATAGGAATACAAGACCACTAGACTCATGACTTTAGATTCTTACAATATTTGAAGTCTTTATTCCTGGTAATAATAACTTCAGGAACTTGTGCACATACTTAAAGATACATTGGACTTGCTCCATGACGCTGGCCTTGCACAGAGCAAGTCTTTGCACAAAGCTTTTATCCATTACATAACAGAGAGGACCTATGAATCAGCATCGGCAAAGACAACAACAACTAGCCATTTAGCACAAGCTGCTGCCTTCCAAAAGAGATGAGATCATTGTTGGATTATATCCAAAGCCCCCATGCATTTTTCAGGGTCAGAGAAAACGTTGCCCTGTCAGATCGTGTCAGGCATCATTAGTGACACAAACGCACTGTGTACCCTCATCTCTACCCTGTTCCTAACCTACTCAGCAGGAACAGTGGCTTGAGTGTAAATATAGCTACTTTGAATAAAGCTGTGCTTAATACTTTTCATTCAGTGATATTGTTGCTCTTTATGCATACATGTTCCTTGCTTGCAGGTTGTATGATGGATAGTAACAAAAGAACAGTGAAATTATACATCATCTTTAAATTAAAGCTGTTTATTTTTATTCACGATGTACAACATTAACTCTTTCCACTGTCATAGATCTGCAATCTGTGTGGTTTATTACTGTTAGCAAAGCCTAGTGCATGTCAAGAATGATTCATAATCAGAAAAGGTGTAGATCAAATCACACATGATGATAATAATAAAAAAATAACAATAATATTAATAATAAATAATATTTATTATTATTATTATTATTATTATTATTATTATTATTATTATTCATATAATATTAACCCACTACTTTGGGGGGAAATTATTATTATTTTTTTGTTTTACTGTGAAAATGTTGTTGATGAAGCCTACATGAATTCAAGTGTTGATTAAAAAAAATGAACACACAAAAATAGAATAAAATGATGTTTAAAAATAGAAGCTTGGTTCTTTATTTTGATATATAATTTGCTCATATATTTATAGCAGAAAGATTTCTGAGGGCTTTTAAATTTAGATGGAAAATCATTAAAAATGCTGGTGGGTGTCTGGCAACTTAAAAAAAATAAATAAATAAATACTGGCCTAGAGAGTTAACGAGAGCATTCCAACATGCAAAAGAGCTGTTTTTTTATCATCAGTGTTTTAAAGCACCGTGTATACTGTAAGATCAAGCAAAATACAACTAACCTTTCACAGTGTGGTTTGAGTTCTCCTGCGGCCTCAGCAAATCCAAGTTACAGAGTTCTTCAAGACTTCCATATTTCATTACTGAATTGATGGATGATAGAGTAGTGACTAGTTCACTGTTGATGGAACTAAACTGTGATTGTTGAGGTGGGCCGAATGCATCTGCCAGCTCACTGTAGTTCTGAGCCAGCAACATCTGCTGTTCCTGCAAGAGCTTTTGCACTCTCTCTATGTAGTGATCAAGTCCAACACCTGCACCACCCTGTGACTGGTTGGGTACAGATTCCTCAAAATCACTATTAACTTGGGTGGGGGTAGGAGACTGAGAGGGGCCACAGGCAATGTTCCTTGTCTTCTGACCGACTAAGAAGTTTTCATGTATGCTTGTGTGGCCAATTCCAGTCTCTTTGGTTTTGCAAGATGGCAACTTGTCAAGAAAAGCATCGTCTGATGAAGTAGTACCTACTGAAACTGAACGGGTTTTCAATGTGGGTGGCGCATCTTTTACAAGACCATCACCAACAGCGATTGTACGTGTCTCCACCGGTTCTGTGCTGACTTGTTTGTCTTTTGAGCATGGCTGTGTGTTGGTACAGGTATCAGTAAGATCTACCTTGTCTGTATTGGTTAACTTGTCTATTGTCTCAATTTCTGTGTTTGTGTACTGTGACGCGCATATGGGTAAGACCATGACTCCAAAGTCAGTTCTGTGAACTTCATCTGTTCCTGTACTCCGAGTTGCCATCTCCTTGATGGGTCTAACCGTTACATCCACTGAACAATCTCCACATCCTATAGACCTGAACTCCTTGGCTTGTTCAGCCTCTCTTCTGCAAAGTCCTAAACCTTCGGCTGTTAACTCAGTGTTGATTCCCATTTCACATACACTTAATTCCATTCCCACACTCTGGCTGCACATCACAACATGCCTGCCGACACACTGATCTTGAACCTCAGTACGTTCTTGTACAACCCATCGTTCCATTGGCAACTCTGGACCCACCAAAACATGCTTTGCATCCGGTCTGCAAGTAATGCCCACTGTATTCATTTGCTGGACATGGTTTGTGCTTGCATCACTAAACTCAACATGGTTGCCCACACCTTGGCTATGTGTGGACACTGTGGCCTCCACTGACGTGCTGTACATTTCTGGCCTTGCCATCAAGCCCTTGTCTGCCTTTTTTCTAGATCCAGCCACTTGAAGTTGAAGCTTTAGCTTTCCCATTTCCATTTGGTGGGTCGTCTCCTTAAGTTGAACCTCCAATCTGTAGATCTTCTCTTTGAGGGCTTCTATGGTCTGGTGCTGCATCTCAATTTCAGTTTCTGCCTCACTGCTCAGGCCTAGCATGGCTTCAGTCACACCAACTCCTGCGCTCCTCACCTCCTGTTCAGTTCCAACAGCCACATCTTTGCTTTTGCCAGGTGACCTCCTGTAAACCACCACATCGTTCATGTTCTCATCAGCTCCGACACCAACGGACTTGCTTTCACGACTCCACAACTGGACATTTTGGTTTAATCTTTGCTCCGTTTGGTGTAAGCTGTGCTTAATTCCCTCACCATTATCCTGTATGTTCCGCTCTAGTGCTTCCACTTCAGCCGTTAATTGCCTGAACTCATGTAGCCTTTGAGTGCTCTGCTCAGTGTTATCAATCTCCTCAATGTGGAGCTCAGAACCTGCCCTGAGCTGGGACAGAGGCTCATATTGATCAGCACTGCCAACACTAAAGGAGCGCTTCCTGAAACATCCACCTGAACCTTGCCCCACTACCTTAGAGTTCTTCATCTGGGATACTAGTTGTCTTTTCTCTTCTTGCAAGACTGAGATCTTGACTTGAAGGATTGGGATTGTCTTTACCTGCTCCTCCAACTCTTTTAGTTTCTTTAGCGCCACTACCATCTGTTCTCGAATGTGCTGGAGATGCAAGGGGCTAACGTTGGTCACTGGTGTGGTCATGCCTGAGCTCAGGGGACTGTGGCGGATTGAACTGCCCATAGAGGATGTGAAGTAGGGGTTGTACTCCCCATTGCCTAGATGACCATTATGTTGGAAGGAATGGGAGCTGGGAGAAATCTGGCTTGGTCCATAGGACCCACTGTAAGAGGATAGGGAACTGGAAGATCCCATTCCTCCAAAACTGGCTAGTCGCCTACGAGGTGGCTCATTGACTGGTGGCTGCATCAGGAGCCGCTCCTGCTCCAGTCTCCTTCGAGTTTCCATCAGTGTTTTCTCCACCTGGGGGTTATGGCGAAGAAGACGAGGAGAAGGTGGAGGCAGCAGCTGCTTGGTCTCAGGGACGTTCACAAAGGCTTGGGGAACTTCATGGACTTGGGCAGTATGACCAGGGGGGGCTACCTGGTTCTGAGACGTGAAGTAGACTGGTGACTTTTTGCATTCATCACTATTGGAAGAGGACAAGGAGTCTGTTGATGTCCACTCAGTATGGCCACTGCAACTGCTTTGACGCGGCGGTACAGTCCTGACCACTTTTGGCTTCCTCTGGATGTTCAGCTTCTTGATGGTGTTGCCCCTCTCAATGTCATCTACATATTTAAGAAAGTCCAGGTCTAGCTGATAACCATATGGGGTTTCCAAGCAGTAGGGGTCCTTCTCATCATCATCTTTTTCTGCAACAAATAGAAAACATTGTTTAGTAATTTAGCTAGTCATTGTGCAACCTAGGACCATTGTCCAAAAATATCTCAGAAAAGAAAAATCATGATCAATCTTTTAAAAGTAACTTTTTAGAAAAAAGTTATTACAACAACCTTATATCCCAAAAAATATTAGAGCCAACTAGTCTAAAAACTGGAATCAATCTTTATTTTGACTGTTATTTAGCCTGAGTCCTTGGAATATTAAGATCTCTATATATATATATATATGAAATCAAAGATGTAATTTCCATGGTTGCTAGCACAAGGTGTAATAATGTGCAATCGCTACTGTCATACCTATTAATCGTTCGAATATTAGTCATTTCAACACCGCTTTATACTACAATACACAGATTGTTCAGTGAAATCATAAACTGAAAAAGTCAAACTTTCCATCTATCGATTTCCAACACCAAATATAAATATGTGCTCTACACAATTTCATGGCAAAACAAACTCCATGTGTTTGATGAGCATTTGTAAGGGGAGGGTAAGTGGGGGTGGGGTTAAGAAAAAACAAGGAGAGCAAATATTTCTTCCTACCCAAAGAACTATTTGGTCCAATGCAACTGGCAATATTTAAACATTTCACTCGCTCACTCCCTACCTATTAAACAAGAAACGCCTTGACAGAGAGACTGAAACATTAACGGGTTCTTTTCAGCAAAAAGCCAAGGAATATCCATCAACAGAGCTTATATCACAGTCCAAATTCCACACCGGACAGAGAATTCCTGCCGTCAGTTAGACAGATTAACTCTCTGGAAGCCAAGACACTTCCAGATGATTTAGAGAGCAGACACAGTGTATTAAGAACAAACAACAAGCCATTTAACAATTTCCCTGGTGTGTTTTAAGAAAACATCAAATGCATGATAGTTTACTTAAGCATGTAACAGTCAGACACTGCCCCTCATGCCCCTTATATAGATTAAACTGAAAGATGTTTTAAGAAAGTTAATGTAACCTAATCTCTCATTGTTCAAGCGTCACTTACCCCAAGACAAACAGCAGGTCTCATGCAGCGGTGCCTGTTCCCTTACAAGCCGTAATAGAGTTTTATAACAAGAACAAGCTGCAGGCTGCCTCCCCTCACTCACTGAGCACTTTCTCAACCTTCACTCCATAAGGGGAAAAAAATTCCACTATTGGTGTAAACTTAGCCCAGCTCAGCGCCGCCTGTGATAGGCTGACTGCCTCTACCAATCATACAGCACTTACACTGTTTCTTCTGTCTTGCCTCTCTCAAAGTGCTCTTTAAACACTTTGTAACCCCTTCAAACAGTGGTCCCTATTTAAGCACTCTTTCCAGGCATGTCTTTGTCATATTAAGTAGCCTAAACTCACCAGACACATAATACAAGGTTAAATTAAGCCTTGCTGTTTAATTTGAACTCCACTGTATATCAATAAACATTTATTGTCCTGACAGAAATTTACAGTGATTAACTGTATTTACAGTACCAGGCAGTATTTTCTATGCACACAAACACTGCATACACAAAACACACAGATTTATATTTTTATTTTGAAACGTACAATCAAACAATGAAGAAATACAATTGGTTAATCAAGACCATTTGCTAATCAAGGCTCCTTTTTAACAGAAAATGTGCTGGTATTTTCTGCCAGGATATTAAACATTTTTCAATAACAAAAAATACAACACAATTAAAAAGTTACAAGACAAAAATATACATTTCTAAATATTGAAACTCCAACATTTTTAACATTTATTTCACAAAGCAACAGTAATTCAACAGCACGGACAAAACCCTCTTTTACTGTATTTGTACTGCAACAATCGCTAGCTTGTTACGTAGAGCAGCTAGCTTTGCTGACTATAGCATGAGCACAACAGCAATGTCATGGAGAGCGAGACAGGCTTGTCTGGTACGAGGAACAGACACTTGGGCAGCTGAGTGCTGACCTCACAGAGAGGGGGTTGTAAACCTGGGACACTAAAGAGGCAAGTAAGAAACGAGGGAAACGGATGAAAGCAGTGTGAGAATCGGCTCCAAAAATAATCCACCCACACTCTCTTTAAGCAGTCTAGAATTACACTGCCCATCATCAGACACAAAAACAGCCATGAGGATGTTCGGATCAAAATAGTTTATGCTACGGGCAACGTACTGAAGCAAACTTACACTGTGTTGAAGAGTACTTTATAAACAATATGAAAAAGTTTTGGAATCAAGTATTTAAAATATCAAATTGAGACAGTACACTGCAAAAAAAGCTTTTCTTACTTAGAGTTTGTGTCTCGTTTCTACTCCAAATATTAAATAATCGATTCCAAAAACTTTTTGCAGTGTACTGTCTCAATTTG
>CAIGQW010034769.1:0-13314 GCA_903798125.1 Danio choprae
TATATATAACAAATGATTTCATATTATCTCATCAGGAACTACATACAATAAATCACACAGATCTGAATGAAATATAGCTGGAAAGATACTGCCAGGAAAACTAGTAACTTTATAGCTGTAATTGGTACCAGAGAGCATTCCAATCTAGCTATCTGCCATGCCAATAAAAGAAACAGGTTTAGCTTTATACTAAAAAAAAAAACCAAATGAGAGAATGTGCAGTCTGTAATGGCCTTACGCTGCATGCATTAAAATGTGTTACTGGACTGTGCTTGCTAACAGCACAGAGCTAATGCATGTTTCATCAAAGTCACCTTGGCTTTGAGAGCCACACAAAATGAGCAATTTCCATATGTAACACTGTGTCTAGTTTTGGCAGTCTGTTTCGAGTTCTGCAGTCTGTATCGATTTAAAAATTTGGTCAAGTATATACAGTTGATGGCAGAATGATTAGACCTGAATTATTAACTATGAAAAAAAAAAAAAAATTATTAATCATGAAAAGTCTTACTTGTGGCCGAGTTCGTGAGCTATAGTGAATGCCAGCGGCAGGCCTGTGTCTTCATTGATGCTGCAGCTGCGATGAGGTTGGCACATTCCTGCCACATGAGACAGTCCCAGTGTCTCACATGGCTTATTAATGGCAGCACAAATGTCTTTTCTAGGTCATGGAAATAACACATGCATTATATATGTAAAAGCAATCTAAAACTGGCTATAATTAGATGCCATGCACTGTACACACTGTAAAAATAAACATGCAGTGTTTCAGACAATTCATTCATGTTGTCACAACACAAATCGATTAAGCTTACTTAACAAATTTAAGTGGATTGAATATAAAATAATTAAGTTGTACTAAAAATAACTCAAGAATTGTGTTGTTTCAGCTCATTTTAAATAAGTAGTTTGAACAAGCAGCAAAAAAAAACAAAAAAACTGTTTGAGTGGAGTACCTAGTAATCAGGACAGCCACGTCATGATGGACCGGATGGTCATCGTCTTTCATATTAATGTTTTTCTGCCACTTGCAGAAGCTGTGGAGACTGTTGTCTGCATGATGGGTGATTTTCAAATCCTCCTGATAATAGATAACAATAGAATTCATAAATAAGTAGAACATTGCAAAAGTTGATCTTTAAAGTGTGAAATATAGCACAACCTACAATAAATGCTTAGATGAAATGACAAAAATAACATGTAACACTCAATAAATGCATTTTTTTTAAATATGTGAAGTCATTTAATAATTAATTCATAAATAGTAATGAAAATGCAATTTAAAAGAGTAAGAAGTGATTGGATTCCCAAATTGAATTATAAGGTTTTATCCAGACAGTATAAAGAGCAATTCTGAAACTCAATTCAATTTCCCCACTTTTTTTCCCCTTTTAGCTTGTCCTTTTAGCCTCTCTAATTAATTTTCAGTTATCAGTTAAAGGTAAAACCATGTAAATGTCGGATGGATTTAACTGAATGAACTGAACTAAAATGTTTACAAAACAGTCAACATCTCAGAGACAAGCGACAGAAGTGCATTCTCTAGTGCAGCTAATTTGGTCACACTTTATTTTAAGGTACAAAACCATTAACTAAACCTTTTTTTGGCTCAGTAAACTGCTAATTTGCTGCTTGTTAATAGTTAGTGAGGTAGTGTTTAGGTTTAGGTATGAGGAATAGATGGCGGTTCATCCCGTTGTGGCTACCTGTGGATAAATAAGGGACTAAGCCAAAGAAAAAATAATTAATGAATAAGATCATGCATGTATGTACTTTACAAGTATTAATAAACAGCCAATATCTTAATAATAGGCAGGCAATAACCCACTAGTTAATAGTGAGAATTGGTGCCTATACTGTAAGTGTTATCATTATTTTTTGGGTCTAATATCCACTATCCCCTGCACATGTTTTATAAAGTCGGCAATTAGCAGGGATGTTAAGACCAGTTAGTTTTATCAATAGACGACCATTGCATATTAACACAAAACTTTGGAGTTTCATTGTGGCTCTTTTAATTGACTGATTAAAAACTGTATTTCTAAGAAATTTGTAAATTATTTATGACACTCTTTCTGTGAGCTTTGTGGTCTTCCATTTAAAACAAAAGGATTCCTAGCATTTACACAATAAAATAAGTGGACAGTACATGTGCTGATATTCAATAATGCAATATATTGTGGCAATAAACATGCATGATATTGCAGTCACATTTTATTTTAAGGTACAATGCTCAGTATTAACAAGTCAGATATGATTTTGCTTTAATAAACTCAACAAACTATTAGAGTTTTAGAGGATTAGAGATGTAGAATAAGAGGCAGAAAATGTACTTTATAAGTACTAATAAACAGCCAATAATAATTAATAATATGCATGCTAATAATAAAAAGTTAATATCGGTCCCTATACAAAAGTGTTGATACTGTTATCATTACACTTATATAATACTGTAAATAATTATTTACTATTTAAAATATTATTATTTTCAGTATTATCCTGCACATAGTACTTAAAGGCTATTTATTTTCAAATATAAACACTTTCACACATGAACATATGACTTTCTTAAAATAAAATTTGTAGCCTTAAGAATAACTATAAGCTATATTGTGCACCAAAACAGTGACCAAATTGGCATTAAGAAGATATAAACATCCAAAGCTTGTAGTTTGTCACTTACATCTAAATGGATCAGTGTTTTTTTAGTCACCTCATACACCAGTCTCTTAACAAATCTTCTGATCAATCAAATGCTCTCTAGTGTCTGACATGCTTCCCGTCCCCTTCAAGTTGCTATTGCTGTTTGTGCTTGATCTCAACCACTCTCGCTGAGCTAGGATTAAAAACTAAACACACTGGATATTTTTTTTAAAGGGTAGGAGCTATTATATGCCTCCCCCATCAGCATGTTTTAATACTTATTATGTTACACATTGAACAAAAATGCACATTTCCAAGCACTACATGGGACCTTTAAGACTTTAAAAGGCTCGATATATTAACACTTTATTAACCCCGGCGTGGTGGGGCAGTGGGTAGCGATGTCACCTCACAGCAAGAAGATCACTGGTTCGAGCTGGGTCAGTTGGCATTTCTGTGTGGAGTTTGCATGTTCTCCCTGTGTTTGCGTGGGTTTCCACCAGGTGCTCCGGTTTTCCCCACAGTCCAAAGACATGCGGTATTGGTGAATAGGGTAAGCTAAAATTGTCCGTAGTGTATGTGTGTGAATGAAATTGTATGGGTGTGTCCCAGTGATGGGTTGCAGCTGGAAGTGCATCTGCTGCGTAAAACATATGCTGGATAAGTTGGCGGTTCATTTCGCTGTGGCGACCCCAGATTAATAAAGAGACTAAGCCAAAAAGAAAATGAATGAATGAATAAACTCACAATGGAATTACTTGTAAAGCATTAATTTACCTTAGCTGATATTGATTTCTTAGTTAATGTTTAATAACTCATTAAAATGCAAAGTCAAACTTTTATTTAATGGAGCTAATAATAAAGTTCAGTTGTATTTTAAAACAAATTTAACACATGTAGATATTTCTAACATTTGCTAATGAGACCTTATTATAAAGTGTTGTCCCTATTGTACTTTATAAAAGTTTTGCTATTTAATTTGTTAGAAACATCTGAACATTTTTATGTAAATTAAAGCAATACACAAAATCTAAGTAGCCCTTTTCTGGCTTATGACAGTATTGTGATGCCTTCACAATTTTCAATTATTGAAACAAGAAAAATTTGAGTTCTTCTAATTCTTTTTGTACAGTCATGGGATTAAAATAATTGTACAATAAGTGTGTCAGCTCTGAAGCTTTAATGTCTACAGTATTCCTGCAAGAAGTGTGTGATGAGACTTTCAAAATATCCTTTCATCTTATTCTTTTGCTTTGTCATGTAGTTTGGTTTTGTCTTTCAATTCCTCTTCCTGCCATGTGTTCTTTTGAAAATAATCTCTTTTGTTTGATTATATATAGCCCTCACGTTACCATTGTCTTTGGCAATCTCTGATGTATGTAACTCGCTGTTAGGTCAACTAGTTCATGTTCATGTCATGTCTGTGTAATGTATTCAAGATGCTTCACATACACATACACATACACAGTCAGTATATAAATAGTTAATATATAGTTCCCCTCCATGGGAACTACAACGTGTGTCTGGTAACAGACTATGGGAGTACCCCAGGCAACCAATCACTCTGAAGAGTAAGAAAATGGGCCAATGAATGCCAAATGAATTGGTGGAGCTCAGTTCTACAGCTGTCAGCAATTAAGTCATTAGTGGGATATATCAGCTGGCGAAATTAGAATTTCACTTCAGAGCCTCTCACGAGACTGAAGAATCCTTCTGCCAACCTTCTAGAGAGAAAGCAGTACTACTCACCAGTGTACAGTAAGACAAGACTCGACAGCGGCGGTCGATCTGGGCTTCGCTGGTGTACTGAAAGAGCACTTCCACTAAAAGAGCAGAATGCCCTAAGAGAGCAACACAGTCGAGCAACGCGTCTTTTTCAAGACGTCGTTCTGACCGTGCGTTTCTGGATGTGGTGATTTCCTTGCCCCGAATGACAGGCACGAGCACTGTATCACATGTTTGTCAGCTCCAAGATCTGCTCCCCTTCCGCTGCCCGCTCCACCAGCTAAGCGGCAACGCCGAGCCCCCTGCGGGTCTGTGACGCCGTTAAGTCTGGTAAAAGGACCGCAAAGCGCCCCTGAGATGGGCCACTTGGAAAAGAGGGGACCGGGTCTTTCCTCAGTGGAGGGTCGAGGACCATTTCAAACGTCAACCAAATCAACAACATCTCCATTGCTGGCCTCAGTGCTGGCGGTGACCAAATTTTCAATAAAAGGTCAGTTTCCTCTCTCTCTGGGTGTGCAAACCCGAGCCTTGCCAGTCTGAGACACTCCGCCTTCCAGCTTTCAGCGCCGGGCCCCCTTGCCTCAAGCTCCCAGAGTGCAAGAGAACGGGCTCCGTTCTCTCACTCCAGCCTCATCACGGGATCCAGGGAGGAAGGTAAGAGACACTCTCTTTTTTTCAGCTCTACCTCGGGCCACTCTGCTTCCCAGGGTGAGCACTCCCCTCCAGAGCTGCCCCTCCGCTGGCACGTCAACAATCACTTCAATGGTGCCATTAGCACAAGCTCTGCCAGTCTGGTTAGAGCTGCCCAGCCCGCTGCAGTGGCTCATACAAACGATTGGACTCGGCTATGCGATACAGTTTGCTATTTGCCCTCCCAAGTTCATGGGTGTTCATTTCACGAGGGCCAGTCTCGAGATCACCCCCGTCTTGCGAGAGGAGATTGCAATCGAGCCGGTCCCTCCAGCTGAGATGAAATGCGGGTTTTACAGCCGTATTTCATCGTGCCCAAAAAGAGCGGGGGTTAAGACCAATCCTATATCTGCGCAGACTGAATTGTCATTTTTAACAGTTTGCAGCTATAGACCTGAAAGATGCGTATTTTCATGTCTCCATTCTTCCACCGTCCATTTCTCCGGTTTGCTTTCGAAGGTCGAGCATGGCAGTACAAAACCCTCCTCTTCGGGCTCTAGTGCCTCTTTGGCTCGGCTTCGGCTATCTAGACAATTAGCTGATTTTAGCCTCATCCTGGGATCAATTGGTTATGTACAGGAACAAGGTGCTTCGGCACCTCGACCAGTTGGGGCTTCGGGTCAACCGAGAGAAGAGCAGACTTTGTCCCGTACAAAGGATCTCTTATCTTGGGATGGAGCTGGACTCGATCATCATGGTTGCACGCCTCTCAGAGGAGCGCACTAGGCTGGTGCTTTCCTGTCTGAGCGCGCTCGACAGGAACACAGTGGTCACTCTGAAGTTATTTCAGAGGCTCCTGGGGCATATGGCATTTACAGCTGCTGTCATGCCGCTCGGTTTGCTTTATATGAGACCACTTAAGCGCTGGCTTCACAATCGGGTCCCCAGATGGGCATGGCACTCGAGCGCGCACTGGGTGCGCATCACTCCGCTGTCCCCACACCCTCAGTCCCTGGATGGATCTTGATTAGGACTTATTTAGGACTTATGTTGTTTGTCTTATTTTCTTGGCATCTACATCAGCAATCCATCTAAAACTACTATTATTTGTGCAGTTTACTTATTCTCCCAAGAGTTTTTCAGTTCTTTTTCAACTGGAAGTGTCTCAGTTTAACCCCTTAGTGAACACCAGTAAGGTGTTAAGGTCTTAAGGTGTTTTTTTTATTTTAAACTTCCTTTGCATTGTGACTGAGAATGATCATGTGCTGAAGGCTCATCATCCTGTTCTTAAGGGCTGATATTTTATTCCATCTAATTTCTTAAGGAAAGATGCTAATGCCGAAATGTACACTGTATAGCCATTATATATTACTGATCTTAGCATTGTGCAGTATACTATTTTCAATGATTGTTGTCTTGCTCTTAAATATACCCATGCCGTTTGTCTAAGGGGCTGTGTGCGACGAGCATGGCATATCAATTGCCTAGAGCTGCATTGGCATATCAATTGCCTAGAGCTGTTGCCAGTGTTTCTTGCTCTCCGACACTCGAGGAGAATGGAGACTCAACAACGGTTCGGTCGAGCTGATATGGGAGCGCTTCGGGTAAGCCCAGGTAGACCTGTTTGCTTCTCCCAAAAATGCCCCTTGCCAGTTGTATTACTCCCTGACTGAGGCCCCCCTCGGGCACGGATGTGCTGGCTCACAGCTGGCCACTGAGTATGCGCAAATATGCGTTTCCCCCAGTGAGGCTAATTGCACAAATTCTGTGCAAATCAGGGAGGACGAGGAGCAGGTCTTGTTTGTTGCGCCGCTTTGGCCCAACCGGACCTGGGTTCTCGAACTCACACTCCTTGCGACGGCCCCTCCCTGGCGCATTCCTCTGAGAGAGGACCTCCTCTCCCAGGAATGGGGCACCCTCTGGCACCCGCGCCCAGATCTTTGGAACCTCCACGTGTGGTCCATAGACGGAGCACGGAAAACTTACTGACTTACTGGCGTCGGTGGTTAACACCATCACTACGAGGCATGCCTATGCCCTGAAGTGGAGTCTATTCGCTGAGTGGTGCGATTCTCACCGAGAAGACCCCTGAACTTGCCACATTTGCGTTGTGTTATTCTTCCTTCAGGATAAGCTGGAGTGTAGGCTGTCACCCTCCACACTGAAGGTTTATGTGGCTGCCATATCCGCTCATCATAACGCGGTGGATGGCAACAAACTCGGGAAGCATAATCTAATCATCTGATTCCTGATTAAATCTATCCCGCCCCCCTCTCATGCCCTTTTGGGATCTCTCTGTAGTCCTGGCGGGAGGCTCATTCGAGCCACTCGATTCAGTATCCTTGAAATTTCTGTCTATGAAGACAGCTCTGCTAAGAGAGTCAGGGATTTGGAGGCATTTTCGGTCAGTGAATCGTGCCTGGAATAGCCCGGCTATGTGCCCAAGGTTCTTGCCACCCTATTTAGAGATCAGGTGGTAAACCTGCAAGCGCTGCCCTCAGAGGAGGTAGACCCAGCCTATTTATTGCTTTGTCTTATTCGCACTTTTCGCCTTTACGTGGAACGAACACAAAACCTAAAATCTTGTAAACAGCTCTTTATCTGTTATGGTGGTTGGCAGAAGGGAAGTGCCATATCAAAACAGAGGTTAGCCCACTGGAAAGTTGATGCTATCACCCTCGCTTATCAATGCCCTCGCTTATCAAAGCATGCGGCGCCTCTCTCACAGATATCTGTGGAGATCCAGGCTGGGCGACACCTAACACATTTGTGAGATTTTATAGACTTCGAGTGGAGCCCGTTTCCTCCCGATTATTGGGTAACCCCAGTTAATCGGGAGGAAATTACACTCGGTGTAAAAAACGCTTGCTGCGCCATTCTCCCTGACCCGGAGATGCATGTGCCTTTTTAATTCTGCTAGTAAGTTCCTGCTTGGCGAACCCTAGAGAATTCCTCCAAAGGCCCCCAGCACCCGACTCAGTGGGGAAGTCGAGTGCTTGGCGCAGTGTGATGTCTGGTATGCCCGTTTTGGTCTACCCACATGCTGAGGTTCGGTGCCAGCTATGCGCAGTCCCCCCAGGCAGACCCGTGTCTTCCCTACCCGCTAACCAGCTTATCATATGTAGCACTCCCCTTCCTTAGGGCTAGTCCATATGTTCTTATTACCATCAAGTCTCCCCTCTTGGGTAGCAGGTGGTCTCCCTTCGGGGACTGGCATGCTTTCCCAACGTCATATTTCTAAAATCCCTAGTCTATATTAGCTCGGTAAAAGCACATTACGGCCCGATCTAAATTGTCTAATTATTCCTATGTAATTCCCATGTAAGGGCCTAGAGGACGTTGGAAGGTTGCGCTCTTGATGAAGCTTGTGCGCTCACGATATGCTTGGCAAACTTCATATCAGGAGCATGGCGAGCTTAGCTGCTGTGGCGTTTTCCATACAGTCTCCCATTGTCTGTTACAAGACACACATTGTAATTACCATGAAGGGGAACGTCCTGGTTACGTACATAACCCACGTTCCCCGAATAGGGAATGGAGACGTGTGTCTCCACTGCCACAGCAGCTGAGTCTCCAGCTGTTAGATCGGCTCTTCAGCAGGCAAAAATTCTAATGCTCACTTCTCAGCCGCAAGCTGATATATTTGCCTGTTGCCTCACAGTAAAAATGTCACTGGTTCAAATCATTAACAGGCCGTTGTCATTTCTGTGCGGAGTTTACATATTCTTCCTGTGCTCACATGGGTTTTCCCTGGGTTCTCTGGTTTCCTCCCACAGTCCAAAAAACATGTGTCATAAGTGAATTGATCAATCTTAATTAACACTATAGTTGAACTCTTAACCAGCAGTATATCTAATCTGACATCAGCTCTAAACAAAGGGAGTGGAGTTCTCGAGACCTACCTGAGCTCAAACTCCCTTCTCGCCCTGCAAACGGGAGGGAGCACCAGGCTCAAGGATTTTATGAGCTCAGGGTTCTCTCCTGGGACAGCATGCCAAACTCTTGAAACTTAATGTGTGACAGTGAAAATGCAATGTCACATGAACAACCCAAATATTTTAAATTATTTAAACAGTGTAAATATGATTTCCTTTGTGATATCCTGCTCTGGTCCAAAAGCACGGTGACAGAAAACATATCAAACCCATTTGACTTGTGTGGTGTTTTAAAGCAGGCAAATGTTTAGACCAACTAAATATTGCTAGTTAAAAGTGTGGCTATCGTGAGATGCGCTTTAGCTCAATGAAACCAAATCCTATTGCCCATATAAAAAAAAGTCAAGGAGCTACTTGAATGTTCTACCATGTCTTTATGCTTCAGTAGAAACTATATGGCATACAGTGAGCAAAGCTGCACATTTTATGGCACTTTAGGGAACCTTTAACAGCTTCAGTGAATTAATTGTTACACTCAAGAGCCTTTTACACAACAACGTTTTCAGCCAAAAACTATAAACCTTTCAAACATTTTGCCTATTCATTTACTCTGAAATGCATAAATCTGAAAACAGGTTACAAAGCTTTTGAAAATGCAACTGTTGACATGTCCATGTAAACACCCGAAATCATTCATTCATTAATTTTCCTTCGGCTTAGTCATTTTATTCATCAAAGGTCGCCAGAGCAAAGTGAACCACCAACTTATCCAGCACATGTTTTACACAGTGGATGCCCTTCCAGCTACAACCCAGTACTAGGAAACATCCATACACACTCATTCACATACATACACTACGGCCAATTTAGTTTATTCAATTCACCTATACCGCATGTTTTTGGACTGTGGAGGAAAACGGAGCACCCGGAGGAAACCTACGCAAACACGGGGAGAACATGCAAACTCCACACAGAAATGCCAACTGACCCAGCCAGGACTCGAACCAGCGACCTTCTTGCTGTGAGGCGACAGTGCTAATCACTGAGCCACCGTGTCGCCCCACACTTTGAAAATGATGATGCTTGCGTATGGTACATGTTTAGAGGAGAGAAGATCAAATGCAAGTGCAAACACACACAACAACAATGAAGGAATACATGATAGTGTTTGTTAACGCTTCATATTTACTTCACATTACAACCAACAGGGGAGGCACATCATGCACACAAGGCAAATTTCACATACACACCAGCAGAGAGATAGTGGCATGTCATCACTTCCTTAGAGGGACTGTTTACTAACAAAATAAATTAACGCTGTGTTAAATACTGACCTGCCATATGTAATACAGTGGGGTTTTTTGGGTTGTGTAAATGGTGATGTTTTTGACGTTGTTGCTATAATTTTTTTTTTTTTTTCAAACGCAAGGGAAAAGGTTTTGGCTACATGTTGGACGTGTAAATGTAACCTCAGACTCTATTCAGGCATCACAGGTGCTTATGTCTTTTTAAATTAGAAAGGCAAGATGGCGCCAATGACGATGGCTGCCTCTGTGTCGTGCTTACTTCCATCATTGAATTCCATCCTCTGCACATCAATAACTGCCTGGTTTAGCTCAGCTACCAAGTCTGACCTCCGAAGACTACGTCGGATAGTTCGAACTGCTGAGTGAATCACTGGTACTGGAATCACCTACTCTCCAAGAACTGTACTTATCCAGAGCAACCAGAAGGTCACTCTGGACCCCTCACACCCAGCACACTGCCTCTTTGAACTTTTACCTTCTGGTCGACGCTACAGAGCACTGTGCACCAGAACAGCCCAACACAGAAACAGATTCTTCCCTCAGGCAATCCATCTCATCACTCATGATGGTAATTGTGAAACACACATCACTATTTTTAATACACATATACACTTATTTATTTAACAACATACTTTACATGCCAATTTACACATAACAGCTGCACATATAACGTATATAGTAATATACCTGTGCATACACTTGTTAATTTGTATATTTGCATTTACTATTTACTTCTATTTTTAAAATATATTTATTATCTGTTTTTTGTCCTGTCTCTGTAATTCTGTTGCACTGTAGAAGCTTCTGTCACGAAAGCAAATTCCTTGTATATGTGAACATACCTGGCAATAAAGCTCTTTCTGATTCTGATTCTGATTAAACAGGCTTTGTGTCATTTCTATTGTATGTACAGCGACACAATAAACAGCTCAAATTGGTTTTGAACAAATAATTGGATTATTTACAGGAGTGACAACCATATTTAGAGAAAATCTGTCTAAACAAACTGATTAACTAGTTGTGAACAAGTATTTAAAAGCACATCAGTGATGTGTTCCTGTTCTCCAGATGTGAAACCAGCTAAACAAAACAATGTCTTGACAATTTTTTTCTACGTCTGTTTTATCCTTTGTATTTTTCTCTCATGAGTTCAGTGGTCTGGAGGTAATATTAATATTATTTTGAGCAAAAGAATCCTAAAACAAATGATTAGATAACATTTTATTAATGTTTCTTGCTTGAAGGAAAACTGTAAAAAAAGAATGCTTGGTTCCAATTAAGCTATTAAAACAATTAAGCTGTCCCACAAAAAATCTCAAGAATTTTGTTCATTGGAAATATATATTTTGAAAAGCAGCAACAATCACTTTTTGAGGGAATTATCAATAATTTATGTTCATAAACAAATCTCAGGAGTCAATACACACAATATATTATAGAGTAGGTTAGAAAATTTGACGTTTTATAACAACAACAACAACAACAATTATTATTACTATTATTATTATTATTATTATTATTATTATTACCATTCGCCATCAAGCAAAAATGGCAATAAAATAGGCTTTGTGGGTAAATAAATAATTATTTACAAATTTGGACAATGATAATGATCAAATAAGTTTAATAAATTTATGAATTTCTCTTCAGAACACCTTGTGGGACAAATATGGTGATTTTCCATTCACATTAAAGTGATTGTTCAGCCATGAATTTAATCATTTACTTACCATCCGCTTTTTTGAAGTAGGCCAAAAAATAGTAACTATGTATGTCACTGGCTAATATTCTTCTAAATAGCTTTTTTGTGTTTGTTTTTTTTTACAAAAAAACAAACAAACTAATTTTGCACCACTTGAGGCTGAATAGGGGAGAGTGGGGACGAAAGTAACATTTGTTTTCTTTTTTTTTTCTTTTTTTTCTTTTTTTTTTTAAAAAGCAGGCATCATTCGCAAAAGCTCTCACTGTGTGTGTGTGTGTGTGTGTGTGTGTGTGCGAGACTGGTGCAATACATCTGTTTTGCAGCCCTGACGTTGATTCAGAACGTCTGCTATGTATTTTTAGACCAAATGTCTCCATGGCTGATATGTCATTTCACTTACCTCGTCCTTTTCCAACAGAACAAGACGCACAACAGCAATGTTGATGGCATTTCCGATGCTGGCATCTCGAAACAACCCTGCCACCTATAAAACACAGCATTTTCACATATGTAAATGTAATCTAGATTTGAAGCCATATTAAGCTTACGACACTACAGTAATGTGTACATTCTGGATGAGAACTTTATTAAAAACAGCCATAATTGGCCGTTTATTTATTTATAATCACAGATCCTTACAGGGGCTTTGATGAAAGGTCATAGAAACACTTCAAGAGCACTTCATATTGACTGATGTGCCGATATTGACTTAAGAAGTTTAGCACGAAACAGATTTTCTGTTGCTGAGGTACTTAGATGTTCTGCTCTCGTATCAAAACTCTCCTTGAGGTAAACGTGGTTTGAAATATATGATTAGAGATTTTCTGCTTCTGTGGTGCTTGCTACAAAATGTTCCAGTGTATTAATGAGGCATCTTTGATGAGGATCTGTCTTTTTGAGGTGGTGCAACTTCTGCCGACATTAATCTGACCTTTGATGATTCTGCGGAGCACTCAAAGCCTGGTTAACTTTATTAGAAAACCTTGATTTATCAGGTTGCTTGAATTCATTGGTGATCAAGCCATGGAGTATATTAGTAAATATATTTATCAAGGTTAGAAATGTTGTTTCGACACCAAATGTCTGGGGCTGGGGTAAACTAATAAAATAATCATTAAGTAATCATGAATGTCTTTTCATGGATTGAAAAATAACTATAAATATACATTATTAGTGTGTAGACCTACACACAAAAACACAGTTTTCTGTTGTCTGCTTGGCTGTCAATTATTCTTAGTTGTGTTGTGGACCAAGGTTATTATTTTTTTGCATTTTTAAACATATTTAAATAAAATTTTGATGCTATTTTTAAAGTTGATGTATGTTTCAGTTTGGTTATCGTTTCATTGATGGTTTTATTTGTTTATTTTGATGAACACATTTATATTTAGTTTTTATATTTTAGATATATAATATATATATATATATATAT
>CAIGQW010034838.1:0-11805 GCA_903798125.1 Danio choprae
TATATGTATATTTATATATATGTATATGTATATATATGTATATGTATATATTTTGCACAACTGAATTTTCACAAATTTTAAGAAACAATGAAGTGTTTTGTAAATTCACGACAATATATTACAGTATATATAAATTAATATGAAACATTTTGTGTTTTGATACATATACTGTTTAAAGTTGTAATTTAAATTTGACTCCAATTTAAAGTAAAGTTACATTTTAATTTCTATTGTGTATGTATTAATATGTATGTGGAATTTATTTGTATTGAGTCAGGTATTTAAATTACTTATTGATTAACGTAGTTACTTTTCAGACAAAGTAATTTGAAAAGTGGTTTTCAAAAAACTGCTTCAATGTAATTGAAATGGTTGAGCCACATATGTGAGTCTCTCATTTAGAATGGTTGTGTTAACTGGACCAACTAATTCATTGAAAATATTTTACTTTTGTTTATTAGACAGATTTTCACATATTTTGTTGAACTATCACTTCAAGAGGTTCAAATGAATCCCTTTTAAGCCCACTGAAAGTATCTTTGTTTGACCTTGTTAGATATTAAAACGCCAATGGATGATTATATATTCGTGTGGCTTCACCATGATTGACTATTGTTTTGCAAGTGCCGAGGATGCTGGCATCACCATCGTCAATGAGATGGGTCTGGACCCTGGCATTGATCACATGTTGGCCATGGAGTGCATCGACCAGGCCAAGGCAGACGGTTGCACTGTAGGTATTGCGTGCATTCACTCATGTTTGTTTACCACTTGAATGTGTTGATGAGGACTTGCAATAGAGTGACATACTGTTGCACCATTGGTGCACTCATCACCATGTCTGGAAGACATATTGAAAGACCTCAACAAACGTTCACAGCCTCTTGAATGTTCATTTTTACTTAATAGTCGGACAGACCGTGGTCAAGTCAAACGACGCACTTGTGATTAATCCAAATGTAAATCATTGTTTGTTTGACAGGTTGAGTCTTACAGCTCTTTCTGTGGTGGACTTCCTGCCCCAGAGTGCTCAGACAACCCACTGCGTTACAAGTTCAGCTGGAGTCCATACGGCGTCCTGCTCAATACTATCAGTCCTGCCATCTACCTAAAAGACAATCAGGTGATGCATACACACAACAAAATCATCCTTTAAAGGTGCTGTATGTAAGTTTTGACTCTTCTAAAGAATAAAAGTAACCTTTTACATCTGCAGATATTTAGGAAACATGCTAAGTTAACATACTTGTATATCAATGCAAAAGTCATTTATTCTCCTTTGAAATGTGCGCTCCCTATTCGAATGTCTTTGTTTTGGTCTCTGCTCACTACCCAATTTGGTTTCGCCACCCTATGTTGCATTGGTGGAAAATTTCAGTTATGAAGGCTGCTTCAAGGTATAAAGCTGCAGCCAAAAATGCGAACTCTGGAGTACAGTGGCAGCCTCCGAAATGAGGCTTCAGATTTATGAAAAATATTTTTTAAAATATATAAAAGTTTTTAATGAACAAATAATACAAATATTACAAAGGTAAACATTACCTTAGCAATTTACATTGAAAGGCACACTCGCTCCAGTTTCATCAACCTGCGTGTACGTCGAGTGGCTGGGTGAAAAAAAATCCTCTCAAATATTTTGAATTTGGACTGCAATACCTAGTTCAATCACTAGTGCCAATACTATATACTGAACCTTAAAAATAACAACAAAAAAACAGTCCATAACACAAATGCATAGCGATACCATAGCAACCACTTAGAAACCTTATAGTAAATACTACTTATAAAACAGATCATAGTGATTTTGATTGGATGTGCTGTGTTCAAAGCTGTTGTAAATTAGTCTACAAATATACACCTGTGCTTGTTTTTTGGCAACCATTATGCTATCAGTACTGAGCTAGAGAATCTTTTTTATTTGCTTTGTGAAACCTTGTTACAGATGTTGAATAACCTTTATACAAAAGCAATAAAACCTGTTGAGCAATGGTTTACATTGAATTTATAACAGCTAAGGTGGTACAAAAAGCTGCATGTGAACACACCAAACAGACAACAGCTGAATGAAATCAGAATGTATGTTGAACGCCTGCATGAGAGGATTACCTTTCCATACCTGCAAACAGTAGTCTTTATTGTCATTCCACATAATGAAACCAGAACTAGTGCTGCACACATACAAACTGTAAACAAAGCTGTATTATTTACTATTTTCACAGTATGTCTCGCTGACCTCATGTCTGATAATCTGATAATCCATATTGTTTGCAAATATTTAAGAAATGCGATGAAATGACATCCAGCTTCTTTGTCTTCCCTCTTGAAAATTAAACTCTTAAATTTTTTACTTCAGTTTTTGTTTTTGTACTCTAATTCATAGCTGAACAGCCTATCAGAACGCTCTTTCACCAATGGTTGATCCTGATTCTACATGCTGAATCAGGCTTTTTTGGTAATGTTAGTTTGTGTAATAATAGAAATTGTGTAATTTCATTTTAGTGAATGAAATTTAGGATGAAATTTACAATGAATCAAATTTATGCATTCATTTGAATTACATCTTATTTAATAATAAAACATGTTTAAGTTTTCAGTGTTTTGATGGATATTGAGTGTATTCTGACCTACAATAACCTCTGATTAGCTATTTTAGAGGTTACTGTAACTCAAACTATACAAACTTTGCATCTAATTTTACTTGACTTTTAGGCAATATGTTGACACAAACACCTGTTTATGATAAACAGGTGAAGTGTCTTGTAAACACTATGACATTCAATTCAATTCAATTTTATTTGTATAGTGCCTTTCACAATAATTATTGTTTTAGAAATGATTTCATTACTATAAAAATCGAGAGACTGATAGGGAATTGATACTTATCAGTGCTCTAGATCTGCCAGTTTCAGACTGTTAAATGAATTCTTTCTCACATGGACTGATTGGCGAAATTATACATTCATAATGGTAAGAACCATTATAGGGGTGGTCAAATGTATACATACATCTTGTTTTGATGTCATGTCCTTCAGGGTGATCAAGCGTTAATTGGGGGGGGCAAACCCTCATGTAATTTGCTAGGTTACAGTCTTATTCAAGAAAGCACACACAAGTGAGTTTCTGCGGGCAAGCATAAAAAAAATTCATGAGTCAATATATGTGTTTCACTTCTTAGGTTGTCAGTGTTCCTCCTGGCGGTGCTCTCCTGGATGTCACGAAGCAGATGGACTTCATGCCTGGTTTCAACCTGGAAGGCTTCCCCAACCGAGACAGCACCAAGTACGCAGAGCCGTACGGCATTGAGTCTGCGCACACATTGATCAGAGGAACTCTACGCTTTAGGGTATTTAAACTGAGCCATGATATAATAAAAAGTCATTGTAACCTCAGTGTTCTAGTGCTGATACTTTATATACTCTACCATCTGCAGGGTTTCTCCTCTGTAATGAGTGGCTTTGTGAAATTGGGACTCATCAACACAGAGCCATGTCCACTGCTGGACCACACGGCTTCTCCTGTTTCATGGGTATGGATGTATTGACACATTGGTACTCATAAAATGTCTTTTCTTTAATGTAAGTACATAGTAATATGTGATGGAATAAATCTACGGGACTTGAGGGGTATAAAAAGGGCCCTGATCACCTGCCTGTCATTTGTTCCGGGGTTTGAACATTGTGTCTCCTATACAGAAAGAGCTTCTCTGTAAGCAGATTGGCTTGTCCACTAGCGTGAGCAACAGCATGTTTGAGGATGCCGTTTATGAGCAGATCGGCAAGGACGACTTCAGAATGCAGAGTCTCAAATGGTGGGTAGAATAATTAACAAACAACATTTTGTAGACTTTCATCATAATTATTATATTATCATTCTGGTGTCAATAAGAGACTAAGATGAAGATGAAGCATAACTCAGCTTTCATCATAACTAAGCTTTGTTTAAAAACATATATACGTAGATAACACTTTACTTGATGGGGTGTTCCTAAAACTGTGGTGAAATCTTTATCTTTGTGACATTAGGATACTGGGATTATGCGATGTTGTTGAGTGTTGCAATAACAATATTTCTTATGATATAAAAAATGTAGCTTAAAAAAAACGCTATTTAAAAAAACAACATTTTATTTATGTAATGATCATTCTAAAATAAACAGATAATAGATATTTTTCTGAGCTAATTAAGTCTAAAAAAAGCTTTAGAACAAAAAACACCACAAATGACTGAAAACCTCAGTGAAAATTCTGATTCTTATTGGCTGTTGTTATATTCCTCTTTTGTCTCCTGGCATTAGTATTTTTTTTTTTTGCACGTACTGGAGAGGCGGGGATAGGGGAGGTAAAGACCCCATCTGATTGGTCAGATTTGGGCCACTGTAATTGTGTCAGGAGTTTTATAATAGCATCATTAATATTTTTCTTGACCTCAACTACAGTGGTACAAATTGAATTTGTCATTAAAATGTCATTAAATATTAATGGCACTCTTATACATTTATTTGAACGAATATTAACACTTTCATTGAGACATTTTAATGACAAATTAATTTTGTTCCTCTGAAAAGTGATCAGAAAAATGTTCATGACACAATCATAATGGCCTCATGATAATCCTGTGTATGACAGATTTATGACAAGCTATGCTGTCTTGGTAATGTCAAGTTGTCATGACAAATATAAAGGTTATAATGTACTGTATTTAGTAATGTCAAGTTGTCATAAAGACATCTCAAGCAATATCATCTTTGCATTTAAAATGACATACCTGGGCTAATGACACATGAACTAATGATTGTCATAAGCATACATAAAATCTCCTTCATATTAATGACGCATCATGTCTTAAGAACGCCCCTTCAAATAAAGTGTTCCCAAAAAGGATTATTCAGTAATTTAAATAAATGATTGCTAGGCAGTGAAGAACAATATCATTTGAATCTGTTTCAGATTGATTTTTTTGAACAGTAATAATCAATAAAAGCATCCAGCCAAAATCCATCCTGCATTAAAAAGCAGTTAAAGCATCAGATGCTAATATAGTTACCATCTAAATGATCATTTTTGGTTTCAACTGGGCTTTGGGCATTTAAACAAATTTCCAAAATTTGATGGCTCGTTTCTCAGTGCGCATGAGTAGAGGATACTGGCCTAATTCTGCCCTGCATGCATTGCTGGGTGTATTGCTCTGTACTCTGAGGATGCTCCTACAGAACTCTGCGTGTAAGCTTTCAATTGGATTCTTATCCCACTTATCAAACTCATGACTGAGGAGAGGACCTCACACCTCACTCCCATATAGCACTATTGGTTCAATCACTGACTGGAAAACATTTTGAGCCAGATTCGAACTGGAATTTCTATTTGTGTTGATTTTTTAATGGCGTAAAAGGCCCTTCTTGCTTTCTCTTTCAGTTCATTCACAGCCAAATTTAGTTTTCCATTAGCACTTATTTTCAACCCAAGGTATGTGTAGCTTGTGGCAGATTCAACTTTTGTCATACCAAGGGTGAAACTGTGTTTCTTTCCCTGACATCTGGGTTTTTTCTGGAATATTAGGGTTTTGGTTTTCTTTGGGTTAACGGTCAGGGCCCAGGTCTAACAGAAGCTGTGCAGGATATCCAGCAGGATATCCAGATCATCTGCAAACAGCAGGAACTTTACACTGGAGTCGTATAGTGTGAGACCCAGCGTATCGGCTTGCTCTAAGAGCATTGCCAATTGATTGATGTAAATATTGAAGAGGGTCGGTGACAGTGGACAGCCCTGTCTCACACCCTGCCCCTGAGTGAAGAATTCTGTTAGCTTATTTCCAATTTTAATCGCACACTGATTGTTTGAATACATTGTTTTTATAATGTTGTATGTTTTACCGCCAATACCTGATTCTTGAAGTTTAGACAGCAGACCTTCATGCCAAATTGAATCAAATGCTTTCTGAAAATCTACAAAGCAAGCAAATATTTTGTTTTTGTTTTGATTGACGTGTTTGTCAATTAGAGTCTGAAGGGTGAAGATATGGTCTGTTGTTCTGTAATTTGGCAGAAACCCAATCTGACTTTTGCTGAGGACATTGTGCTCAAGGAAGCCTATGAGTCTGGTGTTGATGATGCTGCAGAACAGCTTCCCCAGATTACTGCTCACACAGATGCCTCTGTAGTTGTTAGGGTCTGATTTGTCTCCACTTTTGAATATGGGCGTTATTAATCCTTTATTCCACATGTCCGGAAAATGACCAACACTCAGAACCAAATTGAACAGTTTCATTATAGCCAATTGGAATCTGTGATTTTATGTTTTTAATAATTTCATTAAGGATACCATCTGAACCACTTGCCTTTTTTGTTGGTAGGACCTGTATTTTATCTATTAGCTCTTTTTCTGTGATTGGGTGGTCTAATGGATTTTGGTATTTGCTCTCTCTCTCTCTCTCTCTCTCTCTCTCTCTATCTCTCTCTCTCTCTCTCTCTCTCTCTCTCTCTCTCTCTCTCTCTCTCTCTCTCTCTCTCTCTCTCTCTCTCTCTCTCTCTCATAATAAAGGCAAGCTGTTTAGTTAAATAAAAAGTAAAATATTGATAGTTTTGAATAATGTCTTATTCTTTTCTGTATGACCAAGAATAAAAAAGTAGCCTATTTTAAATATAAAATAGGTGGTACTTTTCATTTTGATTAGTTTAATCAAGTTGTTTGACCACCATGAGCCACTACAGGCTTTCCAAACTTTCTATTCTCAGCACTGAAAGCCAGCGCATCGGATGGGCATTTTAGACATTGTAAACTATGTGCAGAAAAAATGTTTAAGAAACTGACATTATGGACATTTCTAAAGATGAAACACTTATCAGATTTTTTTCACAAGCATTTTATGGATAGTTTAAATAAAATGATTATGGTCTGAAAATGGTCTGTTATAATAAAATTAAAAAAATATTATATATATATATATATATATATCATATATTTTTTTATTTTATTTATTTATTTTTTTATTTTATTTAATTTTTTTTACTCTTAAGCTATATGACATGGTACTTGTATGTGCTGTTTTGATTATGCAGTAAGGGGCAGTTTTTATTACACCACTTATGGGGTTATTGTGATGAAAGTCTATAAAGTAACAGACAATGAATCTGTTGGTTAGAGATGACTGACTCTTTGAAACCCATCAGGCTCGGGCTGCTCAGTGAAGAACCGGTTCCTCATGCCGAATCCATTTTAGCAGCAGTTGCTAAGCATCTGGAGGCTAAACTTTCTTTCGGTAAATACCCAGTTCCTCTTTGAATTCCATATTCTGCTGCTGGGATGTCATTATTAACAATTCATTATATGTTTTTTTATTTCTGAAAATCATTCATCAGAGCATCACAGACTTAAATGTTCAGTTAAATGTTTTCATGGAATAAATGTTGGATTATTTGTTCTTATGCAGACAAAGGCGAGCGCGATATGATCATCATGAGGAATGATGTTGGAATCAGACACCCAACAGGCGAGCTGGAAACCAAACACATCAGTCTGGTGGTTTATGGGGATCCCAATGGATACTCAGCCATGGCCAAAACCGTGGGCTACCCTTCAGCTATTGCTGCCCACATGGTGCTCAACGGTCAGTGTGGGCCAGTTACAAAACTGATTTGAATAACACTTGCTCATTTAAAAGCCAATTCTGCAAAATTATGTATCTAATTTCGTTTTATTTTGTATTTTGATGTATTTATATATACTTTTTAAATGTTATTGTTGTTTTTTTAGCTCAATCTAGAGAAAGTATTCTTTTATGTCATTCCACAGTTGCGGGTAACTTTCAGGCATTTTCCATACATTTTTCTTAAACTGGAATGACATAAAACAAATGCATAATAATGTATTACATTTGATAGGGAGCATTTGATTCTGTTGATAATGGTTTAAATTGTAGTTCAATTTTTTAAACAACTAACAGAGTTGACATTTTCCAGCATTTTGTGCTTTAGCTCAATATGCTAACCAGATACCACTCAATATGCTAACCAGAGTTTTTTGTATTTTCATTATATTATTTTTTCAAAAGGTGAATGAGAAATTCACTGAAGTTGACAAATAATTCATCTACTATTGGTGTATCCTAACCATTTTGTACAAATGAATGAGAGAAGAATTAGAGTTTCCCACCATAATAAGTGACATAATTTGGAGCGAGTCACATGCTTTTTCTTTATGTGCTTTTTATAGACTTTTTATAACTGACGTAACAGAGTTGACCTGAATGTAGGGGCAGACACTAAATGTAATTTTATATGACTGAAATTACAAACAATGCAGAAAATAGATTTTTTAAATTTAATTTAATAGCGTAAACTCACAAAAAAGACAAAAATTAGACTTAGTTATTTAAAGATAATTGAAGCCGACAATGATTCAGGGGGCAGAGACAGTCATAATATAGGCATAATGCTTTAAGTATTTTTGTTAAAAAACATTTTGACAAAATGTTAAAAAATGCACATACATATGTTATTTTTGGAGATAACTTGAAATAATTCATTTGTGTTCCAAACATTTGATTTTTTTTTTTTTTAAATAGAAGTATTATCTTGGAGATAAATGTACCTGCAATTCTAGAATCACCCATGTATTACTGTTATTAATGGTTATTATTATGTTTTTTTTTGTTTTTTTTTGTTCCGAGCCAGTTTAGTCAACATTCTCAATCAAAAATTGAAGACTTTTTTAATGCGCTTTGGCCACAAAACAGTTTTTGTACACAAAAAAAATATATCCTAGGACTGATATGTAAAACTGTGTGAAAGGGGATTATTAGGACAGAATTGTCTCCAAAATTAAGTTTATTGTTGTTGTGTAAACTTATTCTTTTTTTACATTTACATTTAGTATTTAACTTACGATTGAGGAGGCATTCAGCGATTCAATAAGAAGTGCTAATTATACAAAGGAACTGTTTGTACTCGGAGAATTAAGTGCTAGAGTAATGGAGAAGAAGTTTTTTTTGAGAGAGAGAGAGAGAGAGAGAGAGAGAGAGAGAGAGAGAGAGAGAGAAGTGTGTTTCTACAGGTGGTTTGTCAAGCCCACTCACCTGTGTGAAACTCACTTCATAAATGCACAATTTTATTAACACATTTTTATTATGAATTTCACAGAAAGTAATCCCACCAAATATCTAGTGGTTGTTCTTATGGTCAAGTGAAATGAATCTCACTGTATAATGTCCCACTGCAGGTGAACTGACGACTAAAGGGCTTGTGGTGCCGATGATGAAGAGCATCTACAGTCCAGTGCTGAAGAGACTGCGGGAAGAGGGTCTCCAGTTTATAACCAAGAGCACCGTATCTGAGTAATACAGTCCTGGGTGGGATCTCAGGTGTGTGTGTCACGAAACTGATAGCAGACGATAAATCAGTGCTCATATTCCACAACAAACAGTTGCAGATCATCAACTTGTCTCTGTAGTCAAGTTAGCGAGGATGCAACGGTTAGTAACTTTATTTTCAAACTTGAATCTGAGAAGTAGATTCTGTTAGTTGACAGCAAGCGTCCATTTTTAGTACTGTTGCCATACGTCAGGAGTTTCATACTGACCATAGGTACAGTGTTGGGTAAAGTTACTTTTATAATCTTACTCTTCAAAATAAAAAAAATACTTTACTAAAAAAGTAACTGAGTAACACATTCAGTGACTCAAGATTGTAATTTAGTACTTTTTAAAGTAATTTTACCCAACACTGTACCTATGGCAGTGTAACTTTCACAAAGCACCTTTATTTCTCCAGTAAACCGTCCATTTAGCTATTTTTGTCATTGAAAATGAACTTTATATGGAGTCAGTATTCTCTCGCTCTTGTAAAAAAAAAGGTTTTAATCATGATTGTCTGCTCCAAAAAAATGAACTGTGGTTTCAAATTTATGCGAAACATTGTCATGTTGGATACTACTGATCAACATAACCTCTGTATAGTATTTTTACCATCTAGACAAAGTAATATTTCACGTATGCATTGAATTATTTTTACATATCCTCTTTGAAACTGTATCATGTTACGACGTTGTAATCATTTCTACACATTTTTAAAGTGTAGCATATTTAAAGAGCTCTTTTAAAAAGGAATCTTTGTCCAATAAAAAACATTGGCGTTTTTCTTGTGTTGGATTTATATCCCTTGTTTTGAGTCATAATAATAAACATCTAAAATATCATCTTCATTAGGCAGAAATTGGAGTAAATTACCCTCCCCTCCCCCCTGTGTTGACTGGCCGGCAGAGGCCGTAAATGCAATCTTGCATTGTTTGTACCATGGGGTCAGCGGTGCGGTCACTATAAAGTAGGCCACCAAGCGCTGGATAATTGGGTCTGTAATTATTAGAAGTTAAAAATGCAAATGAAGGTTCCAGAAGACCGTGTCTGGCCATTTGACCCATATTTTGGTCTAAATGAGTACCTTTTTGCTCTTAAGACTGGATTAGATTTTGTGAATAATTACAAGCGATTCTTCAAAGGGATTATTTCATAACTCCGTGTAGCTGTCATCTTCGTCACCAAACCCTTAAGCCGTGGATTTATAATAATCGGTTCCTTAAGAAATGACCTGATCGTTAGCAGAAACACTGGGTTAAGCCAAGATGAATTTGAGGAGCAGAAGTTAATTGAAAAACAACCCTATTCAGCAAACGTCTTTAAGAAGAAAAAAAAAAACCTGCCTTTGTTCTCTTTTATTGACCTCCTGAGCCAGATGGAGGGAGACTGAAGGACTGTTGTTCTGATCTCCTTGATAGTTTGGCAATCAGGATGGCGAGGTAACAAGAAAAGCAAGTTCAGAATTAAGAGCTCACACGAGCCAAGCGGCTGCTGTCTGGAGACTGTAATCAACACGAGTCTGTCCCGAGGGCAGATGGAAAAAGGAGAATATTAGCGAATATGAACGGTGTTATGGAGGCTCGAAAGATCTTGCTCCAAGTTTGTGCCAATGCTACACAAAACAATAGAAAAACTTGACTCAGCCCTTAAATATATATTTAATTTTTAGACAGTAATATTTTATTTTATTTCATTTAGTTTCGCTGAAATGAAAACAGCTTTTAAATAAATAAAAAAACAAAACTATTTTATTAAGTATTATTAAGATTTAGTTTTTCCTTATTGGCTACGGAACAAACCACTCTTGCCCAATCAACCTAACTTGCCTAGATGACTTCATTAAGCTAGTTAAATCTTTAAATTGCACTTTAAGCTGAATACTAGTATCTTGCAAAATAACTAGCCAAAGACAAATGACAATTTGTTGTTAAAATTACTATGTTTGAAAATTATATTTTAAAAAATTATCTCCGTTAAACAGCAATTGAAAAATATTTGAAAAAGAATAAAACAATTCATATAACAGCTGATAATTTTACATTTAACTGTAGATATTAATTAGGCCTTGCAATGGAAGTGAATGGGTTGAAATTTATAATTACTTAAAATATTTGAAGGGATTATATGAAAATATTTAATGATTTCTGCTTGATATTGTAATGATATTCAATCAACACTTTTGCTCCGCAAGGTTCAACTAAGTTGTAAAATTATAAAAGGTATGTAATTTTTTTCCACACTTAAATTATGCTAACATATTTTTAACATTTTGAAAAGGCTTTTTTTTTTTTTACACACAGAAGTAAATTCCAAAATATGGAGGGGAAAAAGATTTATTACACTCATTTTCCCATCCACTTTTATTGTTTTTTTACTGTAACCTATATAAAATAAATGTGTTAAACAGTATTTGAGATATATTTTTATAATTTAATTGAGGAAAAAAATTACATACCTTTT
>CAIGQW010034840.1:0-11283 GCA_903798125.1 Danio choprae
ATATATATATATATATATATATATATTGTAATTACTATTAATTTAACTTAATCCAATTAGCCTAGTAATGCCTTTAAATTGCACTAACTTGGCAATTTATGCTAATTAGGCAAAGTCATTGAACAACAGTGGATTGTTCGGTAAACAATCGAAAAATATATAATTTCTTAAGGTGGCTAATAATATTGAACCTAGCAGTTTTTACAATTCTAAAATAATTTTAGTTAATAAAAAAACATGACTTTCTCCAGAAGAAAATATTAATATGAAATACTGTGGGAAATATCCTCGCTCTGTTAAACAGCACTTGGGAAACATTTGAAAAAGAATGAACCTTTTATTAAAATGATCCACATAAAATCTGAAGATCGTTTGCTTTGCTATTATAAATTAATCAGACCTTTTTGATGACCCTGCTGACGGCCTCTTCCTCCGTCTCCTCATCACTGTCGGGCGTCTGGAAATCTGACAGTCTCACTAAACAAACACAGAAAAACACAACCGCATTACCGTGTTTAAAGTACACATGAAGTCAAAACTAACCATATTGATTTTGTGAGCTCGCATTGCTAGTTTTGTGGTGAACAATTCATCTGTGTGTGTCATCAAGAAAAACAAAATGGTTTGCCCTTGTAAACTTTAATTGAAATATGAAAGTGCACTTCCTGTTTGTTCTCAGTTAAATTCTCCGATTAGGTCTGTCTGAGGTATTGGGTGGGGCTAACACACTTAACCACGCCCCTCCAGCTGTCAGTTTTGTCAACAAACAGAAATGGTGAGGAGGAGGAGTCTGTTAGGTTGTAATAACTCCCCAAACCCTTTTCTCCAATGAATGAAATGCCTACTTTACCACATCCAATCAGCTCACAGTATAACAAATAAGCCACGCCCACTGTTTTCTCATTTATTATTCCTTTTCTCCAGGAACTGCGTCACATTACAACAAAAAAAAAGGTTGCAGCTTCCGGTTCATGCGGACTTTAAGGCAAGTCTTTCACTCGTTGGCCATCTTTGAAACGCCTCTCGGGCAGTAGCTTATGATTAAATTTCATATTTGGAATCGCCAATAAAATTAAACAATAACTGATAGATAGGTTTCGTATCCAAACGTTTGTACCAAACTAAAATCTGCGTTTTTTTTCAGGTTGCCCAGGCTAATGCGTACTCGAAGGGAACGAGATCACGACATCAACCACCTTCATGGCTGTTTCTGTTTACATATTACACACTATCATCCTCTGAATAATGATCGTCCAATCAGGCTGCTCCTCTGAAGTAATTCCCAACTTGGTCTTAATGGCAAATCTCCACCCAAAATGACAGCGACTCTTTGGCTGCGTTTACACTGCAGATCTGGATGGTCAATTTCGATTTTGTGACAGTATCAGATATTCCGATCCGATCATCTTTTAAAAGTGACTCGTATCCGATTGTCTGCATTTACACAGCACACGGCAAAGGCACAATGACTAGGAAAAAAGGAGCGGGCGCTGACTGACAGCTGATAATAAAAGCGCGCCCTTTCCTCCGTTCCTGTATTTAATCTGTTTGCAGGGTTTTTTTTTATTATTATTCTTTTTGACAAGCTGTTTTACTATAGTTTATGACAGAAAAGTTCTCATTTGGCTATCTTCTTTTAATCTAGGCCTTTTTAAAACAGTAGGCATTTGTCCATGGCGTGATTTATGCACGTGACGTATGCCACAGTTTTATATTAGTTTATATTGTTTACGTGGCGGATATTGCGCTCTCTCTCTCGTTAACATGACAATATAAAAGCTTTTTTAGTCCTCGTGTATGAGATTTAAGGTTTGACTCTGCTGAAGTCTGTTCTGAAATGAAAGCGTCAGAGTTGACGTCATTCGCTATGGTTTTTAAAGATGCTCGACTCGCATATCCACCTGCTTACACTGCAGACACAGGGCACGGATCCGATTCATATCGGATATATTTCCAGATATGAACAAGGTCTGAATCTGATTTGAGTAAATCGGAATCCATGTGAATTTTCCTGCCTACACGTACACGGGCCATATCCTATCTGTGTCACATGACAGAAATAAATCTGAATTGAGTCACTTGAACCATGCAGTGTAAATGCAGCCTTTGTTTACAAGCTCGCATAAGCTTCATACAGATTACAAAACCAGAGAACATTTGTTTTCAAGTATAGTTGCTTTGTTTAAAAGTAGAGATTTTAAGTTTAATGTTGGTATACGTCCCATGTCTGTGAAGCAAGTATTCGCTGAGATTCAAGTATTTGCTGACCCCAGAGGGTTAAAACAATGAAACTGCAGAAAAACACACGTCTGGACCTTCCCTCTCCCCCATGAGAATCATCAGTCAATAGTAATCATCAGTCAACTCGATGATTGGCTCCTGTACTAGAAGACGGGGCTTCATTCGACATATTGACCGTTACACATTTCCCATTCAAAACTATACGAGTGCCACATCTTGTGTATTCTATAGCCTTTGCTATAGCTTCAGTAAGTGCTGCAGTGAGTGTGCAGGAGTGAACGCACCGCTGTCTGGATGCTGTCCCTGCAGTCGGGCCAGTCTGCGGGCCGTCTCCAGCATCGCCTGCTGGCTGTGTTTGTCTCTCCGCAGATCCTCCATGGCCTCCTGCAGCACTCGACTCTTCTGCTCCTCCAGCTGCCTCACTGACGCATCAGCATCGTCCACGTTCTCATTCACACTCGCCTGCTTATTCAGATCATTCAACATGCTGCCTGCATCCACTGAGACACACACAGATCAGAAACTCTTACATAATGAAAAAATACAGTCTGGACACACATTTTTACTACTAAATATCAAAGACTTTCAAGTCAATTTTCATGACCTAATGTTTGATGTAGTGACTACATATACGTGGTAAATAAATTTTAACGTGCATTGTTTTTCTTATTATTACAGCATATTATAAAACATGCAACAATCAATCAAAATTCCATGGCTTTTCCAGGACCATAAGAAACCTGTACAGTGGGTGTTTCCTCTCTTTTTAAAACAACAGGATTGAAAGAGCTTGATAAATGTGACCCTGGAGCACAACAAGGGGTACACTTTTGGCAATACTCTGCATTGGTTACCCGTCGAGGCTTATACTAAGTTCAAATTAGAAATGCACTAAATGTAATTTCAGCATCGATATCGCAATGCGTGCATCTGCAATAGTCACAGCAATATCAAGTGAATTAAACCATTAAGACACAAGGAATTGTAAAGTTTGCCACTGTAACAAAGATGAATTGTTTATTTATAGAATGACGCCATGGCGCATTTGCAATTTATATGGCGGATTTTGTAAGTGGACAAACTGAACGCTTCACTAGAGAGAAAACAGTTCAACAGAGCATCTGCAGCGCGAGGATAAAGAACCAGCCTTCTCCATTCGGCCTCTTTACTTTCTCTTTACTTTACTCCTTTACTTTAGTGGATAAGGAAACGGTGGAAACTCACTCCACTGAAGACATCCATCAGCCGACATATTTAATTTCCTTTGTTAAGAGCAGAGATTTGTTTCAAAACTATTTCTAAATTCAGTTCTAATGTCCAGCAAAGGAATAAATGAACAATAATAATGAAGTGTGGTCAGAAAACTGAGTTCTGTCCAAACACTCGTGCTGTTCTTATCCTCATATTGTGATGCAGAGGTCTCCAAAACCCCACAGGTGGACAAATCTAAAGCTGTTTTTATTAAAACAAATATAAATATGCATATAATAATACTGCTAATAATAATAATAATAATAATAATAATAACAACATTAAACAAATGCAAATTGTCATGAATAAACTGAAAAAGCCCCTCCTCTTGCTGTACATCCTGTGTGTATTAAGCAATGTGTAAGCGTTTAGACCTGCATAGGCGCATAACTAACGCGCTCTGCGCTGGACTTCAGAGCAGCTTTAAATTGGTCAATGGTGCGGCCTATTTCAGTTCCTCAAAATAGCAACGCACCAACAATCTGCCTTAACACACCCATGAGTCCACAAAGAGGCACAAATAGATATACTATTTAATTAACGTGGTGCAAAACGTGAAAATTACTGTTGTGCTGGTTTGCAAATAGCAACAAATCACACTAAACATGTCTCGCGCCTTACTGCGGCAGGTGTATGATAGGGCCCTAAAACGGGTTGCACACTGGATGCACCGCTCGACATGGCGTGCACATGACAGTTGGAGGTATCGCACAGCAGTCGCGCACATTTGCATGTTCAATTTTAAATGAAACTATTCAGATGGCACTCTGTGGCGTGGCAGAAATATGAACAGTGTACTGAGTCATGGCTGGGCGCTGCGGACAGCCGCTGACTTGTGGCGCCGGTGTGCGTACCCTGATAGAAACCTATGTTTAGAATTCTAAAATGCATGTCGCTGTGTGGCATGACGCGGCGCATCTGGTGTGTGACCCCCTTAACACTTTAAGGATCCGCGGATACTCTGTATATAGTATAAAATTATGTATTAAGTTGTTTTGACTTTTGCTTCATAAAACTTACCGTCTGAAGATAAATTCTGGTTATCAATAGCAGCTTCCTCTGTCATCTGTGTGATTAGATCATTGGTCTGTTCGGTTTGAGTCCTGCTGTCCGGTGGCTGATGAACCTGCACACATTAAACACACTTATAAAGCATGCTAGGGCTGCATGATAATGAGAAAATATGCAATATTGTTACAGAGTACTGCGGTAATAATTATAGTAATCACAGGCCGCGGGGCTTGGGAAGGTGCAGGTCGGCCCTGTAGCGCAGCAAGACGCTTCTCCATTTCTGCAGTCGACGCCACAGGTTGAAGAGGAGCTTTCAGAGCCGCCAGACGAGACTCCAGCTCCTTCTCTGAAGGTATAGACTCTGGAAGAATACACACAGAAATTCTAGATAAATGATTTTGGGGTTTATTTTATTCTAGTTTGCTTGTTTTTACAGATTCAATACAAATTCAATGATCACTGTTTTTATTATTACTATAATATATTTAAAATATATTATACATAATAGTGAGGTTTAATTGAAATATATATATTTGCACCAGATTGCACATTTGCACTATAGACACTTTCTTAATCACTCCATGTCTCTTGGAAACACTGTGCGTTTTAAATTGTGCTTCATTCAGGTGAGTGGGCTTGACAAACCACATGTAGAAACACTCTTCTATCTTATGCACCTGACACTTTATCTAAACTCCACCTTACAAGGACTTAATGTTTACTGCTTGCTTCAACCTTAAACACCTCTTGCACAATATTAGACCTTAAATACCTCTTGCACAATATCCTGCACAACATTGTTCAGTCGCATGAAAAAACACTTGTATAGCCTGTCTTATGTGTATAGTTTAAGTATTTTATTCTATTTTATAATATATGTTAGTTATGCATAGGTTTTTTTTTTATAATAGCTCTTATGTCCAGTGTTGTGTTTGTATTTATGATTAATCCATGTAGCACCGTTGTCCTGCGAGACACGACATTTCGTTCCTCTGTATGTCCACACATGTAGCAGAATGACAATAAAGCTCGACTTGACCACACCGGGTGCCACACCGGGTTCTGTCAGCTAAGAACAGAAAACTGAGGCTACAATTCGCACAGGCTCACCAGAATTGGACAATAGAAGATTGGAGAAACGTTGAAGAATTAGTTCAATAAACAGCAGTTTGGGGGCGACGCAGTGGCGCAGTGGGTAGCACAATCGCCTCACAGCAAGAAGGTCGCTGGTTCGAGCCTCGGCTGGGTCAGTTGGCATTTCTGTGTGGAGTTTGCATGTTTTCCCCGTGTTGGCGTGGGTTTCCTCCAGGTGCTCCGGTTTCCCCCACAAGTCCAAGGACATGCGCTATAGGGGAATTGGGTAAGCTAAATTGTCCGTAGTGTATGGGTGTGAATGAGTGTGTATGGATGTTTCCCAGTGATGGGTTGCAGCTGGAAGGGCATCCGCTAGGTAAAACATATGCTGGATAAGTTGGCGGTTCATTCCGCTGTGGCGACCCCAGGTTAATAAAGGGACTAAGCCGAAATGAAAATGAATGAATGAACAGCAGTTTGTGTCAGCTCTTACTGGGTTTGGTCTCTTCCTTCAGCTTGTTGAGCCGTTCTGCGATGATCTGGTCTTCTTTACTGAGTCCTCTTGTTGAAATCAGACTCATGGCGTTGTCTTTTGCTCCTGCCGGTCTGGACGGCTGTTTCTGCTGAGCTTGTTTGGCTTCAAAAGCAGCAACTCGTCTGTAAAAGAGACACAGGTCAGTGCTAATCTAGGATTTCAGCAATTCAGACAAACAGAATATTCTTCTCTTCTTACTTCTTGTAGTTTTCCGGTGGAGACCATCGGCCAGCATCAGTCTGCTTATCTGAACTGCACAAAAATAGCTGTCATTAGTGCATTAGTAATAATATACAGATTAAATAGAAAATAGGGCTGCTCAGTACAGTTCAAGACAAAATTATTAGCTCTCCTGTTAAATTTGTATTCGTTTTAAAATATTTTCAAGCCCTGTTTAACGGAGAGATCATCTTTCTCCATTTTTAAGCATAATAATTTATATAACTAATTTCTAATAAAAACTCATTTCTTTTACCTTTGCCATGATGACAGTACATAAACATTTTACTAGTTATTTAGCAAAATGGCCTCACGGTGGCGCAGTGGGTAGCACGTTCGCCTCACAGCAAGAGGGTCGCTGGTTCGAGCCTCGGTTGAGTCAGTTGGCATTTCTGTGTGGAGTTTGCATGTTCTCCCCGTGTTGGTGTGGGTTTCCTCCGGGTGCTCCGGTTTCCCCCACAAGTCCAAAGACATGCGCTATAGGTGAATTGGGTAAGCTAAATTGTCCGTAGTGTATGTGTGTGAATGAGTGTGTGTGGATGTTTCACAGAGATGGGTTGCAGCTGGAAGGGCATCCGCTAGGTAAAACATATGCTGGATAAGTTGGCGGTTCATTCCGCTGTGGCGACCCCAGATTAATAAAGGGACTAAGCCGAAATGAAAATGAATTTTGCAAAATACTAGTATTAAAGTGTGATTTAAAGACTTAACTAGGTTAATTAGGTTAACAGTAGTTTGTTCTGTAGCCAATTGAAAACATTAATTTCTTAAGAGGGCTAATAATATTGACCTTAGAAGCATATTACAGGTCAAATAAAATAAAAAAAGACTTTCTCCAGAAGGAAAATATATTAGGACATACTGTGAAAACAAAACAGAAGGGTTAATCATTTTGTCTTTAACTGTATTTAGAAAAATTATTGTTATGGCAATAATAATATATGCAATACTCATATCGCAATAGGTGTGATACATTACATTTACTTTACGTGTCAACAAAATGACAAAAGTGAATAAGAATCTGAATATCTGCTGAGGTTTTCCCTCATTCAGTGTTTTATTTCAACCCTGACATTGTTTTATTAGCTTTGATAAGCTTTAAATAGATCAGAAAAATATAGGTATGCACAATATATAGGGGGCTATATCGATATCGGCTGCTAAATGCTATTTTTAATGTTATTGTTATCAGTTTGATAACAAAATTAGTTATAAATGATGTATTTTTCGGCGATACGGTGGCGCAGTGGGTAGCACAATTGCCTCACAGCAAGAACGTCGCTGGTTTGAGCTTCGGCTGGGTCAGTTGGCATTTCTGTGTGGAGTTTGCTATAGGGGAATTGGGTAAGCTAAATTGTCCGTAGTGTATGTGTGTGAATGAGTGTGTATGGATGTTTCCCAGTGATGGGTTGCAGCTGGAACTGCATCCGCTGCGTAAGACATATGCTGGATAAGTTGGCGGTTCATTCCGCTGTGGCGACCCCAGATTAATAAAGGGACTAAGCCGAAAAAGAAAATGAATGAATGAATGATGTATTTTTCTTTCGCTGGTTGAACCACTTTCATACGGCCTGCTGCTTGATACTTATTTATTATTTTACTGGTATAATTATGATGTTGATTATTTTTCCGTGACTTGGTTGCTTTATCCTTTTCTTTTTTTTTTTTGTCAGGCAGTAGATTATATTTATATAAGTTGGCCACAGAAAAGAATAGTTGATTAATAAAGTTTAGAGACTTTTCAAAAAAAGTTAAGCTTTTAAAATTAAACCAGTTGCTCACTTCATGGGTTTGCAATCATGCAGAAAAATGTGAAAACATTATATTTGTCAGCTGATATATCAGCTATCGGCCTTTAAATCAGTTATTGGCCTCAATAATAGTTATTGGTATTGGTCAAAAATTCCATATTTCGTAGGTGCATCCCTACTACTATCTGTTTATTTTAGAATGATCATTACATAGCGACGTGGTGGCGCAGTGGGTAGCACAATCGCCTCACAGCAAGAAGGTCATTGGTTCGAGCCCCGGCTGGGTCAGTTTGCATTTCTGTGTGGAGTTTGCATGTTCTCCCCGTGTTGGTGTGGGTTTCCTCCGGGTGCTCCGGTTTCCCCCACAAGTCCAAAGACATGCGCTATAGGTGAATTGGGTAAGCTAAAATTGTCCGTAGTGTATGTGTGTGAATGAGAGTGTATGGATGTTTCCCAGTGATAGGTTGCGGCTGGAAGGGCATCCGCTGCGTAAAACATATGCTGGATAAGTTGGTGGTTCATTCCGCTGCGGCAACCCTAGTTTAATAAAGGGACTAAGCCAAAAAGAAAATGAATGAATGATCATTACATACGTATATGATTCATAAATTGCTAATAAAAATAGCACTTCTCGACTCTAGGGAAATGATATATCGCAATACCGCATATTTTCCCAGTATCGTGCTGCACTAGTATAGTAGTATAAGTATAAGTTGCTTGTCTTTCTGACCTTGTTAAGTCCCCATAACACTGTTTACAGACTTTCTGCTGACTGTTTCCATATTTTGGCACCACAGCATTGAATGTCAGACAGCCAGAGCAGAAAGAACGACCGCAGTTCTTACATCCCAACTGCAAAAACACAAACCAGAGTCAAACACTTACAAATAACGCGTTTAAATAAGATAATCTGCGTTTACAGACGCTAACCTCCTTTTTGAAGAGACTGAACTTTGATGCACAGCAGTAACAACGACTATCCATACTGAGAGTCCTCAGGGAAACACATAAACACGTCTGAAGAGGCCAGTTTGACGGTTTAAAAGCTTACGGTTATACATTAAATACACACAATTACTATACGATGGGAATTCAGATGCAATTCATTAATTGCGTTCTTGAATCACAGAATGTAAATATAGGAAACGTTGGGAGAACAGTGGTGTGAAGGGAAATGTAGTTTTATAGGGTGAACACAACAATCATCGCTCTACATTTGAAGCTGACGTGAAACTCAGTTTCCCAGAATGCAACATGATAGCCACGCTGAAGCTGGAGTTGCGTTGGGATCTTATTTTTATATAGTATTCGTGACATAGAAAAATTTGGAAAAAAATCAACAGCGCTATTATATTGTATTAAAAATACAAATGCTACTGTTCAATTCTAAAACAACATACGGTTTAAAGTTCAGCGAACTGACACGTTATCACGTGCGCGTCCCGTCCAATCAGATCCTCATCGGCGCGCTTCCGGTTTTTGTTCAAATGTTTTTTCATCAGTGCGACTGTAAGCAGACAACAGAAATCACCGAAGAGGGAGCAATACAGAAAATAAACGGATATTTGCAGAATTTTACTACATAAAGGTGTTTTTTTGACGAAGAGACTCATAATAAGGTGACTGGCGGAACAAAATGTAAGTTTTATTTGTTTATGCAGGGTAAATTCGTTGATGTGTTTTGTTTTGCAGACATATTTCCCCGCTGAGTACAGTAACAGCTAATAAAGTGTGTTTTTCTTGCTTTTAGAGTAAATCATTTGTTTTCCAATCACTTGCAAGATAATCAAACGCTTTAAGTTTACCTTACAATACGTGTTTAATGTGTCTCATACAATGTGCAGTTTTCGGAGTAATTTATAAAGGGCACCTATTATCACATTTACAAGGGGTTTAACCACAGTTGTGTGTCAGCAGTGTGTGAATATCTCCAGCCTCTAGTGGTGAACATGAATTAATTGTATTTGTTATAATCAGACTTGCTGAAAACAGTCTGCAGAAACACTTTGATTGACATTCTCCCTTTGTACGTGTCAAAGGGGGAAAGCCCCGCCCACTACTGCCCATATCTCCCTCATTAGCATAAACAGCAGCCCTGAGTGAGAAGCAGCCGTCTGCCCATTAGCCATTAGTGTTTGATCTGCTGAAGATAATGTCAGCTAAGACTAAGAGGATTATAAATGTGGAGTTTTGGATGAAGCACAAATGAACAGCAGCAGGAGTCTCCATAGACTGACAGAAGCATGAAGCACACACTGACACTGAAGCAAATATTTGACCTTTTTCACACCGATAACGTTGGTCTTGTTTTTGAATCTGCCACTATGCTGATGCGCATGCTTTTATAGCTCCACCTTCTTGTGAAAAGAGCACAATCTCATTTGAATTTAAAGCGACAGTCACCAAAACAGCACAATTAGTATGAATGCCTAAAAGGGGCAGCTTCAAAGAGTTATAAATTGTTATTCATGTGCTGTTTTCAGCTGAAACTTCACTACACATCTTGTAAATAGGGCCATAATAGGTCCCCTTTAAACATCATGATGATATATGAACATGTCAGCCAATCAGTGTTTGTTATTGTGTCTGTAGATTGCAACAGCAGCCATGGCAGAGTGTGATGCTGAATGGGAATACAGTAAGGAAAATATCCAACCTTTGAGACAAGGCCGTTCAGTATCAGCCCTTCATCAGGCTCTGTGTCAGCAGCAGGAGGGAAACCACACAGCCCTCAATCTCAAGAAACAGTAAGTGTGTATTTAATAAAACAATACACAATAGGGCTGCACAATATATTGTTTCAGCATCGATATCGCAATGTTCACATCCGCAATTGTCACATCGTAGGATCTGCAATGTTGAATCAGGATTATAGTATAGTAAGCATTAAAAGCACACATGATTGTGGAGTAATTGCAAAGTTTAACCATAAAGTTTCCAAAAAATGGTATAATTTGCATGTGTGCATTTCAAAGTCTAAAGCATTCAGGCACAGAAAATACAAATTTTAGTAACTTAAAGAAACATTAATAAAATTGTATTTATGTGCAGAATATATGCAATGACGATTCTACAGTCGTGGCCAAAAGTTTTAAGAATTACATAAATATTAGAAATTGGAAAAGCTGCTGCTTAAGTGTTTATAATAACGATGTGCATATACTCCAGAATGTTCTGAAGAGTGATCAGATGATCTGCATA
>CAIGQW010034901.1:0-10313 GCA_903798125.1 Danio choprae
ATGTCAAACATCAAATAAAAATGCATATTTTAAAGCACTTCACTGGACCTTTAATCAACAATTATGATGGATGACATCAATTTCAGGCACTCAAACACAAAACAAACAATAACAAAATCTAAAGACAAAACAGGCTTATTTATAATAGTGTACATATCAATGTTTTGAATAAAAATGTACAGTAAATCAGTATGTTTGTGAATATTGTATTTAAGTGAAAAAGCAAAAATGTGATTTATTCAACCCAGGCTCATTCTGAAAATGTACCTCTGGATACATTTCTGGAGACCGTAAAATACTTCCCGGGAGGTACATTTTTTTGCAGTTTTTGTTTTCTCGAATCCACCAGAGGCTGCTGTGTACGCTTTTTGAGATCTGAAATTTCTCTCGCGAGTGCCATTCACGCCTGCCGCTCTCGCGCTCTGCTGTTGACTAACTGTTTGACTGACTGAATGTCTGACTGACCAATCGACTGACCCACCCTCCTCCTTCCCTAAACCCAACCAATTTTATTGATTGACCCACCCACCCACTTCCCTAAACCCAACTAACAATTTTCAAAAGCAATCCAGGAAAAAGAAAAGCCCTCATCTGATTTTTACCACATTTTCAGATTTTTACCACATTCTCACCCCGTTATTTACCGTTATTTTTTGGATTCTGTTTTTGTCTTACCTGTTTTCTGGAACCGTTCTTCACCGGAATCAAACCCCATCATTGTGGTCAACTCCTCTCTGCGTCTCAAAGTCCGCCGACGTACATGGCAAGCTAATGGGACAAACTGGTTACAGCGGGAAAGCCGTCCATACAGAGGTAAGCGGTCAGCTGGTAAACGCGAAAAGGAATGGCGTCATACCGCCCCGTAGCGTTCGTTTAAAAAATGAAATGCAGCCATCCGTACCTCTGGCCACATAATTCACAATCTCCAGAAACGTGCATAGGACTATTTTTTCAGAATGAGCCTGTGTTGGATTTATTGACATTTTAAAGTGCTCTTCTCACAGATCCATTGAAAAGGAAAAAAACATGGATAATCCACCCATTCTGAAGAACGAGACGCAGCACAGTTCCCTCTTCTTTGTCCATTTGGCTCTCCGTGATTCCAGAACCTGAAACTACAGATGAGCATTAGATGTTCAGTGCTGTTTCTGTGTGATGTGATTCTGACTGAGAAAATCATTTATTAGATAATAGTTAGTTCAGTTCAGTGATTTCTCACCCAGTGGTCATGTTCGTGCCATCAACCCATTTCCATCTGTCCTCTTTATCACTGTCAGTCAGACCAATCCAGACCGTAAAACCCCTAGACATTTTTCTGACATGATCCTTAAGTGATGAAATATATTGTGATCTGATAATACCAAAATTCAGTTGTCTTCACCGAAACATATAGCAAACATACACTCACCTTTACTTATATATAAGGTTTACAGGGACAGTTCTTAGACATAATGATTTTTATCCCGTATAGTCGCTATATTGTATTTTAAAACCCTTCTGCTAAACACAACCCTTGAAGAAAGGTTCTTATAAACTTTGAATAAAATAAAAAAACATTTTTGAGCCATTTTGTTAACAAGGACAAAGGGTCACCATAACCATTTTTACATTCTAATATCCATGTCATAATGCATGAAGGAGTCCTCATAAACCATGTATTTAAGAACACAGAGTTTACAGTATTTCACTCACTTGTTCTTCTCTGTTGTTTATGATGATCAGATCTGCTCCTCTGTCTGTACAGTATCTTCTGCTTTCAGTCCAGTTTTTCTCCTCAGAGGAAATGAAGTAAAAATTTGACTGATAGTAAAACCAGCCACCTAAAAACACAACCGTTCAAGTATTAGCACTTCATTCCCATCACATTAAACTGAACAACATATTTATAACAGTTTGTAACCAAAGATGATATATTTAAGGCTGAATGCTTGTACTGTATAGTTGTGGTGAAGTTCATTATTACCCTGTTCATGAAGACGCTTCTGCAGGTCATTTTGCTCCTTCTTTAACCGTGCACTTTGTTTTACTAGATCCTCATTCTTGGATGAGAATAGCTTATTTTCCTTTAAAAGGTTTTTGTTCTGGTTCACTAATTGATCTTTCTCCATTCTCAACATTTTAAGTTGCTGATCTTTCTCTTCTTTGAGGTTGGTATTGTTAGCTAGTAGCTTAGTTTTCTCTTCTGTGAGGTTGGTTACATTGATTAGTAGCTGGTCTCTCTCTTCTGTAAGGCTGGTAATTCTGGTCTCTTGTGCATAGTTTGTATAGATGTAGAGACTTAACACAATGACTGCAGTCATCAGTAGAAAACACAGCAGCACCAAACACACTGGAGATGCTCTTGAGCTTCTCTTCTTCACACAATCACTATCTGAACACCACAGACATGCTAAATACCTGAAATTGTATTCATATACATTTAGATTTCGTCCTAAACAAATTAGTGTGATTACCTGTTTGCTGAAGTGGTTGTTGTGTGTTTGTTTGGAAGTCATGATCTGTCACACAATCTGCACTCTCATAGATATTCACCATCATCTCCACTCGCTCACCATCAACATCTTCATAAATATCAGACATTTTGTCTTTTTAACAGTTCATCACAATTAGCCTACTCTGTCTCAAAGTGAACGTTCTTTGTGTGCTTCAGCTCTGCTCATTGCTGATTTTATCACCTACAACTATGATAATAAAGGAAATGAGATTGTCTAAATGTGTGGAGCCTTAGCTCTGCACACTTAGCTTAACTTTTAAGCACATTTAAGGCTATTTTAAAGACTGTAAACAGATCAATATCAAACGATCTGTATTTATAGATCATATGCTCAGTTTTGCTTTCTGTGTTAATCCGAGAATCTTTTATTCAACAATAATCATGATTAAACAGAGATCATCTAAACAAAGAGCAACAAATTCGCTTCTGGAACAACTGCAAGACCCCGAAGCTCAGCTCTGCTCACATTTTCATAAATTACCTCATATTTCTCTAGTCCTTTATAGTTAGACATCATAAGATCTCACCAATGTTCGTAGCACTGTTTACTTGACCTTTGCTCTGTTTTTAACACTAGAGAGATCAAAACTGAAACTTCTGTAAGGCAGAAATGAGAACAGGATCATGTGACATTTACAAGTCTTATGTACAAGAAGCATTCAGATCTGATCATTATAACATGCTTTAGACCTGATCAAACTGTAGATCCTGGAGGATATGCAACTTTACCAGTGGAGAAGTGTAATTTGATCATGTGTGCCCTGATAATCAATAAACTGAATTCTCTCGGTTAACAAACTTTCAGTAAACTCTCTTCTCTTTTTACTTTAGCTGACAAAATTTAAGGAAGTCTTGATGTCTATCAGCATTTAGCGAATTTCCGATATACAGTATGACAGTCTGTCCTCAACAGCTTGATTCTGTGCGGTCTCGTTTCTCTCACCTTTTGCATTCTTTTTCAGTTCATCAATAAGTCAGCAGGCCCTACAGCACGCACAGAGCAAAATATAGTCTCATTAATGAAAATACATGGTCATTTTGAATTGTTAATAAGCACAGTCAGCCCAACGTTGAGAAGTCCTCAAACAGTAATGAATAAAATATTCAAGCACTAACCTTAATTAAAAGTTCCATTTGTGGTTGGATGTTTTACACGCGGCAACAAACTGATGACTGTACAGAGTAATTACCCTTTGGAGCCGTGACTGAAATGAAATGTTCTGTTTTGAAATGGGAAAGATTGAGTTTGTATTGCCTTTGATAATAGGTGTCATTTAAGATGCAGTCCACACCCCTAACAAGGTCTTAAAAGTGTTTCGCAGCCTTGAGGAATTCTAATGGTGTGAGTCTCTGAAGGAGTAGCACATTTACACTCCGTGTTTGAGAATTACATTTCTGGCAGAAACACACACGCACACACGCGCGCACCTGCATGGACACACACAAACTTTAGACTTTTGATATTTGGTTGTTTGGTAGTGTGTAAAATTGGATCAGTTATATGAGAATTTGTATGAACATTTTGCATAGGGGCACAAATACTTTCGCTTACATCATTTTGCAACATTTGGTTACAGATTTGCCTTGCTGATAAACATTTAGCTTGGTTTAAGTGACTTTAGTCTAATTTGTGCTTTATATTAGTGAAGCACATATAGCTACACTATTGACAGCCAACAAACTTTTTTTTGTCAGCATAATTTCATCGACTCTCCACAACTTTCCACAATGCTTTGCAAAACGCAATTTTTGTACACTATGAAGACTTTTCTGATATCCCAGCCTGATCTTACAAGGAAACGTAACTATTTTACATTTTGTCATTTTAGTGGCTAATTTGTACGAATTTGTCCGAATTCAGTTGTACAAAAATGTACGATTTTAAAAAGGAGGCATGACACTAAACCCCATCCCTAAACCCAACCGTCTGTGGGGGATGAGCAAATCATACTAAATTGTACAAATGAGATGAATGAATATGAGATCATATGAATTGGCCACTAAATCAAAAAGTTACGAATTGCAAACATCGTCTTATGTCTTAAGGGGATAGAGTTTTATTTTATTTATTTTTTTCATTTTTATAGTTGTATTTTGAAGAATGTTGAAAACTGGTAGCCATTGACTTTCATAGTATTTTTTCTTACTGTGGCTGTCAATGTCTATTCGAACATTCTTTTAAATATCTGTGTTCAAAAGAAAAAAAAAACTCATAAAGGTTTGGAAGCATGTCAGGGAGAGTAAATTTCATTTCTGGATGAACTACTCCTGTAAAACGTCCTCTTTGTCATTGGTGAATTTCCCCCTTTAGGTCACAGATTGGAGAGATATAAGATGTGTGTCAATATTATAAATTTAAATAATAATAAAATTTTAAATAATATATACATTACATGACGTTTGGCAATTTAGATGCATACAACTGCATCTTGCAGAACAGCATTAATTTGATATACACATATCCTTATCATTAAATTATTTGTATCAAAATGAGATTGATTGTGTTCAATGAGGTAACATAGCTCATAGACATACAGTCAAAAGATAGAAATAATAGAAAAAAACTTTGAATCCCATTTTAATATTTACCCGCTATCTTCCTCTCTGTATGCGAGTGTGTTCACCACTCATTATTTCTTCTCTCTTTCAACTCCAAGTCTTCTCCAGGTGTTAGTCTGCTTTTTAGCAAGTCGCATCCAGCCACCTGTGGGTCACAAAGCAGCTCCCTCCGGTCCATCCCCACCATCTGCCCGACACGCGAGCACACACAGCTGTGCACAGATACTGACATGACATCTGATGAATGCAAAGTTTGTGACAGCATTATTTTCTTCAGTGATCATAAAATATAGTCTGAAGTATTGTGCAATTGTACACCGTCTGTAATAAAACTGAAACAACAACTGTATAATAGGAACTACATTTCGTTTAAAACTTGTCGTATAGCTTTTGAAAAGATATGTTCTACATAGAGTGCATTAGTCCCTACTCACCTTCATTTTTCCCATAGAGAGTTTTAAAAGGACTTATATATATAAAAAGAGAAAGAAATATCTATTTTTTTTCTTTAATTGATTGTGTGGTAATAAAAAGTTCATTTTGCTTGTTATGCTTACTGTAACGCTATAATTTGTGGACTTCTCTGAGCAGCATTATAGGTAATGTTTTTCCCACAAATTACACTCTTTACAATAATAATACAAATATTATTGAATACAATAATAAAAATAAGATAAAATGGATGCAAACAGAAAGGTTCAACAAAAGCATATACAAATGATTACGGGTGTAACGGTTCACAAAATTCACGATTCAGTGGTGTAACATTTTGGTAGGTTTTCGATACAGCAAATCAAGCAATGTCTTTGGCCATTTTTTTTCCTTAAAACCAAGATCATAAAGCATGATCTTTTCTTTTCTTTACTTTCAACAATGATAAATTGAGCTATACCTGACCCATCTTCTGAGGTGTCTTCTTAGCAACATATAAGACAAAAATATCTCCTTATAAAGAATCATATTGTTGTATTAGTATTAAACAAATGCAAATATATAAAAACATTTTCCTTCCCTCCTCTAAGCATATCCTTGTGTTCTGGTTTTTGAATTAATGCTATTAGCAATGTTGCAACGAGCTCATCTCTTTTATTTTATTTTCCAAAACACTGCAGCAAGGGTGACACGGTGGCTCAGTGGTTAGCACTGTTGCCTCACAGCAAGAATGTTGCTGGTTCGAGTCCCGGCTGGGTCAGTTGGCATTTCTGTGTGGAGTTTGCATGTTCTCCCCGTGTTGGCGTGGGTTTCCTCCGGGTGCTCCAGTTTCCCCCACAGTCTAAACACATGCGCTATAGGTGAATTGAATAATCTAAAATGACCGTAGTATATGTTTGTGAATGAGTGTGTATGGATGTTTCCCAGTACTGTGTTGCAGCTGGAAGGGCATGCGCTGTATAAAACATATGCCAGATAAGTTGGCGGTTCATTCCGCAGTGGCGACCCCTGATGAATAAAGGGACTAAGCCGAAGGAAAACTAATATGAATAACTGCAGCAAATCGTTCGATTTGTATTGTGTACCAAACTATAAGCTTCATATTGAATGAATCAATACGAACGTGTATGATTACACCTCTACAAATGATTAACAACCTTGCAGATCACAACAGGTCTATCTTGAAAATATGACTTATTGTTAAACATCATTTTTTTCGGTAGCAAAATGAATGGAATTTTTACTTTCATTCTTATAGCATGAATACAATTTTGACATTTTCATCCACGTCATCTGGGCATCATCATCTAGCTGTGCGTTTTGCTCTCACACTTGCAAAAGCATTTATACACCAAATAATTTGCTAAAATCATTAAAAAAGGTTTATGCGTGTTTATTTTATGTGTGTATATTAGTCTAGTTTAATTCTAGTACATTAAATAAGGTACAAAGTACATTTTCCTATAAATAGTCACTTTTTTGTGTATTTAAATGGAAGGAGTAGACAGACCTACGTTGTGAACAATTGTTGCTGTGAAGTTAGAATCATAATCCCAATACTACTAATTAACAGGCTGATTGCTCAGTACTGATTACTACAGCACTACTGATTAAATAGACAAGTGCACAATGAATCTGATTACAGCCTCTGAGGACTTTGGGGGACACCAAACATTTGTCACTGTCTAAACAGAGCTTAAATGCTGCAGTGATATACAGTAAATTCTTAAGCAATACATCATTAAAGTGGAGGCTTATTTGTCATTTATGGCAGTGACAGAAATCACTGAACAAACTAAATTGGACAATTTTATTGCAGCATAATACAGATCAATTTTGATTAATTGTAAATAAGTATTGTATTGTACTGTAAATAATTGTACTATAGTGATAAAATGTACAAAAAAAAACAACAGTGACCAAAATGTTATACTTTTTGGGTAGAGTTTTCACTTGGTCCAAAGAAACATCCCGCACACACTAAAATATCCGTAAATTAGCAATTGTCTGTATTTTGTGATTAATGTTTTTATTTTTCCCAGTTTATTTATGCTTAATTGATGTTATATAAGTGACTTAATACATTATGTAGCTCAACTTAACATTTTTAATAGTTTAAAATGATATATTGTCTGGGTTGGAATTGTATATTACAGTACAAAAATCTTGTAACAAATTCCCAGTATATTTTATATTAATTTACAGACTTATTTTTCTATATGGTATTTACTATACATTATATTATGTCAAACTACTAAAATGTCAATAAAAGTGTAAATAATCAACCTCAAAAGTCGACAGAGCAGAGATCAAGGTCCCATAATGCAATTCACAACCGTAAATAAACTGAAAACACTTGGGACTGTAATTAACACACTGAAAACTGTTATTTTTTTACAGTGTAGCAACAATACAGTTAACAGGGCAGGTAAGGTACCACGAATGAAAAATAGAAAAAAAAGAATGTCTCAGACACTGTATTCTCTTCAGGGCCCCTGAAGGGAGGATGTAAAGGAGGAAGAGAAACAGCTTCTTCTTAAGATGTGCTGTTTAATGGATTTTGGAGAGCGGAATCAAAGAGGCGACAGCGAATTCTTTTTTCTTTAGGAAGAGTGTATGCGAGAACGGCTGAATATGCATCTCTTTTACTTCATTGAGGACAATCATCTGTATTACGCGGCTAGGTCCCAAGGACATTTTCCCTTGAAGAATACAACAGAAATCCCTATATCATTGAAAGCAGAATGAGGCATTGAGAGGCTTGAGCTCAGTTTTGTGCATCACACACTGACTAAAACCAGATTTTACAGTCATGTTCATCTCGCTATGTTCCCCTCTGCTGCATTACAGGATTTGGTCTTTTAGCATTACTATTGATTTTTTCAGCAGGCTCTTTCATGAAACTACAAAGCAAGAAACACTGCTGCACTCTAATAAGTGGGTTTGCTTTAGAGTTTGCAGTTCTTATCCTTTTTTGGCTACCTTTTTTTTATATAGTTCTTTTGGCTTTGTGCATGTTTTAATGATCTGGCAGATATGAGGATTTGTTAAACAAATTTCTTTATCTGTTGTTTCTTTGACAGCACAGACTCATTCTTGAGACTTTTACAAAAAGCAGCCTTTAGGCGTGTGGGTGTTTTTTTTTAGGGGGCTGGTTGAGTCTGTGCTTTCTTTGGCTCGTTGTAAAAAAAGATCCTAAAATAAAATGCTGGAAAGTAACAAGGATTTACTCTGTAGTTATTTGGGTTGACTTACTATTGCAAGACCTATGTTTTAAGAACACAAATAATGCATACCAACAATATCCTGTTTTTAAACTTTGCATATTTTTTGTAGATCAAACTGAGTTCAGAGAAGTATTTTGAATAGTTGTCTGGGCCATTTTCATTGTCTTTTTGTATTTTGGGTTTATTTAAAGCTGCTAGTGCTTTAATTCATATCATATATACTCTTTTCTTTGGTCTTACTTTTTTGGATTCTATTCTAAATTTGTTTCTTTTTCTGTTTTTATCCCAAGTTATGTTTTCTAAATTATTATTAAATAAATGTTGCTGCTTACTTTCTAATTATTTTAGTACTATATAATCCACAATAAAAAAAAAAATACAATGTAAAAATTATATTTTGTTAAATCAGCTTAAATTTTGCTTACCCAATTCACCCATAGCGCATGTCTTTGGACTTGTGGGGAAAACCAGTGCACCCAAAGTAAACCTACGCAAACACTGGGAGAACATGCAAACTCCACACAGAAATGCCAACTGACCCAGCCGAGGCTCGAACCAGCAACCTTCTTGCTGTGAGGCGACAGTGCTAACCACTGAACCGTGTAATGCAGTGTGTTAATTATTTTGTGAAACTCACAAGCAGATAAAACTGCTTCTACACAATTTCTTGACATTTTGTGTATAAAGTTTACTTTTAGGTTAAATTAACTTTGACTTTTGACTATATTAACTACATTCACTTCTACAACCTCATTTTTAAAACCCCAAATGTGATGTTTTGTGGACGGGATGGATCAGTCCATAGCCTGCTGTGCTTACAAAAAGTTTATGTATTTTAGTAAATTGCAAAGAGTGTAGTGGGACAAGCATCAGTCACACCATTTCAAAAACAAACAAAAAGCCTGCACAAAATATAGAAACAGGAGGTATTTATATTCACATTCATCCTCTCTGTTCCTCTAATTTTCTCTGTCCCCACCCTCACCCATTCCCTTTTATTTAATTAATTTTTCCATTTCTCTGTGAGCACATAGTTTTGACAATCAAAGTAAGCAGTGTCAGCAAGAAGACGGAGAAGTTCTTTTCTGATGTTGTAATCTTTTGTTTCCTTGTAGCCATAGTTTGGCTCCCACATGAAGCCAATTATGAGTGCAGTAAAGTGACATTTTATCAGGCAGCAAAGCTGTATAAGAGACATAGATGGTTTGGCTGGAGATTTCTGTATCATTACCAGATGGTTTTCAATGAGCAAGACATTAATGAATGTCTCAAGCACATTTACTGTTATGACTCTCCTAAAAATGGCTATTTTAATTTCCACCAAAGTCATTGTATTTACTGAACTAACGCTTTATATTACTATTGTTTTTTCATTTCCTCTTAGCTTCTATTGAAAGTGAACATTTTTCTATTATCATGTATGCCTTTGTAGCCATAATGTGTTCTATATGTAATATCAAAATGTAGGCTAACATTTAATATGATTGTCCTCTTTAGATATTTTTACTATAAGTAGATTTGATAGCATTTCTTTCAAAATGTATTTCACAATATACTGTAAAAAGTGAATTGTAATGTATTTTGTTGTTTTACGCATACAT
>CAIGQW010034901.1:10413-43532 GCA_903798125.1 Danio choprae
TTACAGAATACTAGATTAGAAACTTGATATAATTTGGAATAAGGCATCTAGCACAAAAGGTTCCATAAAGGAAAATGACATCTGGCCAACACAGTTTTTCTCTGCATATTATTATCATTTGTTTTTTAAATCATCAGGGTTTTTTTCTGGTCTAATCAATCTCTAAAAAATTGTTTACTGATGCTCAAGAAAGCAACAAGATGCATTAAGAGCCAGGATCTGTAAACCTTTTGAATTAAATGACTACAATAAATTGCACTTTGTCTTCTGGTAAACATATTATCTACTGAAGGGCAACACAAGATGAAATGAAAACTGTCTAAATTAGAAAACAATTATAAAAGATTATACCCGTTGCTCTTAATGTGTTGTATTTCCTTCTTGAGTGTCAGTAAATGTTGTGTATGAGTCTCTTAGTGGTCTCAAGTGTGAAAAGATGGATCTCAAAATGACTGTAGAAGGGAGTCAATTGTGCAGAAAACAGAAGAATGGGCAGGACTTAGCAGTTTAGGCTGTGTTCACACTGCATGATTTTCATAATCGTCGGATCGCCATTGTTTTCACACTGCATGACTATCTAGGCAGGGTAGTGTTCAGTTGCTGCTGTGTTCATACTGCATGATGGATACACATAGCAGGACCACATAACAATTGCTGGCAACTCTGGCTCAGAAACGCACATAAAAAGTGATAAGATCACTCAAGATTACATCCAAGACTGGAAAATTTCATTTTATTTTAAATAATCTGCCAATCAAATGGCACTGAATGCTGATTTACAGTGAAAGGGGAAAAGAAAAGAAGATTATGGAGGAGGAAATGTTTGGAGAAATGCAAAGAACAAGGTCTGTGTGTTGTGCCACACACAGAAAAAATAGGTGAAGGTCATCAAATAATTTTACAATTTGCGCTGCTCCAACTGATCAAGCAAAAAAAAATAATTCTTTTGTTTCTGCTTAATGTTATTCTAAAGCTTATTTATTCTGATATTGTGGTCTATAACTCCTCCCTGAACTGTCCACTGACCTGTATCCTGCTCTCTTATTGGCTGTTGGTCATCGCTGATATGTTTTTAGTCAGAACTTATTCACACAGAATAATTTTGAATTGCAGACAGGTCCAGGCATTTAGCATGCCAAATATTTCACAACCATTGGTGACTCACTCGCACAATTTGCCTCAGATTTCGGCCTTTTGTCTGTAAGGCCAACATCAAAGTAAAATGTTGGCAGAAATTAAGCAGACAGTCTACTTATACTTTAATGGCTAACGCTGGTTGACATGTAGTTGCAAAGTTTTGCTGATTTCTATAGAGTCTCCCACTCTATATTATGCTCTATATTGTGCTATGCCATTCTATACTCTGCAGACTTCCAGTGTTGTCTTAAAGATTTCATATTAAAAATCAATAATGAGTAAAGCGTGCTATCACTGCATTGAACTGACTGAAGAGTTGATATCGCAAATTCATTTCTGAGATATGATGTGCACCAACTTTCGTGCTTTTGTCTGCCATTTCAAAGAACCTGTCAGTGAGCGAAAATCAGGGCTAAAATCATGAATCAATGTGAATGCTGTGAAATGCTCCTCAATATAAAGAAGGAACTAACAAACAACCATCATAAACATAGATTTTCTTGGTAATGTCAGACAGTTAGGAAGTAAATTAGTAGTATTTTACATTCATGGTTAGGTTAGAAGAATCCGTTGCACATTTACTTAATACACTTTATAAAGTCTGTATATTGTCTGTCAGGACAACATCAAAGAAAAACTTTGGCAGAAATGAAGTCTACTTATACTTGAATGACTAATGCTAGTTGACATGTACTTGCAAAGTTATTTAATAAATCAACAGGATGTCTAAAGGGAACAATATACTTTAAAAGTCATCCTCATATTACATAAATGCCAATGTACAATTTATAGAAGCATTTTATAACCTTCCTTAATGAAGCACTTTCGAGTAAATGTTAGTGGGCCAAAATCAATATCTCTTTTAGTGGTGTTAATCAATCAATTTTCATACAGTGGCATACATCACTTTGCAATATAACAACATCCTCCTGTATTACGTAATGGACAATTTGGACAAAAGAATGGAACGTACGAAGGAAAGCAGGGTTTGACAAATGAATCATGACTCACGACTTTGAATCATGACAATTAACGGCATTACTGAAGCATTCCAGAGTGGCGTAATTGCTCAAATCCACAGCACACGCTGAGAATAAAATTAGGGTGGGACGTTTCTGGACACAAAACCACCTCTGCTTGGATGGACCGGGAGGAGGCGTTTGTAGATGGGAGAGAGTCGAGAGCTATTCTCCTATTGTTATATACTGAAATACGTGAGAATAGAAGATGAGGGGGCGTAGATTTCTTTGCTGATGTCTTTGCTGATTTCTATAGAGTCTCCCACTCTATATTATGCAACTATACTCCGCAGAGTTTTTTCTTAACTTTCAATCTTATCTCAGAGATTTCACATTAATCCTCATTAATGAGTAATTCAATCAATATAACACACCGTGAATGTTCCAAAGTTGGAAATTTACATTCTGCATGCTATCACTGCATTGAACTGACTGAAGAGTTGATATCGCAAATTCATTTTTGAGATATGATGTGCCTCCAGCATCTCTAAAAGATTCCAGCTGAAGTATCTGCAGTTGCATGTTGATGCTCAAGGAGCTTCAAAAAAAGGCAGTAAAACCCAGATAAGACTCGCTTAGTTTTTTTTTGGTTTTTTTAAACACCTACGCACATTCAACAGACGTGCAAAGTCAGCAGTTCAAGGACAGAGATGATTAAACTAGTAATATATGTGGGAATCATAGCACTCAAGAAAAGTCCCAACGCATGAGAACTGGTAAAGTAATTTGAACCTTCTGAGCGCCAAATAATAACACTAACTGCTCGTGACAATGGTTCATACATCATTAAAGCTTTTGAAGTTGGCTTTGATATTAAAGCTTTTCCTCAAACTTTTCTTATTACTCTGAGTAACAGGACAGAGTTTTCCTGGCTCGCTCTCTCTTTTTCTACACATCGGCTGCATATCAATTTACTAACTTGTGTGCTTTAAGCATGTACTTCACTGCTGACAGAAAAACTATATAGCTTGCTTTCGTGTGACCACCATTCAGTACACTGTGGAGGAATTGGTAAATGTTAACATCTACTAAAAGGCTACAGCAGCTTTGGTACATGATAACATGGGGTAAAAGTGACAAGTCTTGGATTTAGGTCTTGCATTCATTTGCATTTAGGTCTTAACGCAGCTTCGAATTAGCATATATTATGAAAAAAGATCATGAAGGGTCACAGATCACCTTAATTTGCTGTCAATGTACCTAAGTATTAGCATCTATTAAGTGTGCTTATGATATGACACCACATAATAGTTGTGTTTTGATACCACAGACCCCTTTTAATGTTTGTAGTAGCATTTAAATGACAGCTATCGGGGAAATTTACAAACCACAATTTTGAATATTAGCAAAGTATTAGGGTTAATTTATGTCTGTATTAAGGTAATTTAATTCATTTAATTTAATTCATTTAAGTTTTTTATATAATTTTTATTTAATATAATTTGATTGTTGGTATGGAAGTGTATTAAAAAGTATTAGCAGAAAAGTGTTAATACTGAAAGATGCTAATAACAAGACATAAATCACAAAATAACAGACAACAATTCCAACATTTGCATCTGTAAGCCTTTATGTAGGTCTATGTCAAGATACAACTTCATAACACAGGCCCAATTTAAATATTTGCATTATATGTTAACACTTTCAAGAATTAACATATAAGTTAATATTGGAACATCCTCATAAAAAGTCATTAATCTGTGTTTTGATACCACTGACCTCTTTCATGTTGTGCACAATAAGCACATAAGCATCTAGTAAGCACTCTGATATGTTTGAGCCTCACATTTACATTCATTTATATTTGTACATTCATGAAGATGCGGTTTCCCAGAGCATACACACATTGAGCTGAGAGAAAAACATACATACTGAAAACATACTTAAACTTTGTACTTTGTCCCAAATGGTACATGATGCACCTACACTATGGACTCTATTGTCTGTGTAGGAATCCTATAATGGTATTTTGTCATTTAAACATACATACAGTATGAAAAACTAACTACTGAGAGCATGAAATGTCCAACATTCAACAAGTACATCATCTGGATATCTGAAGTGTACTTTTGACACTTGTTGTGTGACACACTACTCACCGTTTACATTACAAAATGGGATTGAAAAGCTACTGCCTGATTACCTTTGGCATACCAACAGGATTTCAAATGTGCTACTTCTAGTCTCACTTATGTTTAGGAGAGATAACTTTGACGAAAACACTATAATTCATCTTAATTATGTTCTCAGTTACATACCGCCGATGAAGTCCATGCATATTATGTTTCAATGGCTTTGATCAAAGAGAAGAACATCTAAAGATGATTTCATTTGGGAAGACTCTCTAGGCCATGTTCTTTCTAGGATGGAGAAGTGATGGGATTGGAGGTCTGTTGAAGTCCGTTATATATCTGTTTTACAGATGTTTGAAGACCATTGGCATGTGTGCAAGAGAGAAGATCTGAAGATCTGCACAGGAGGGTCTCAGCATGAAAAGGATAACGAGAGAGATCAATCACTTTCTCTTTCTCCGTGGCTGTCTCTCATATGCACACAGATCACCCATGTGTGACCCATGAATGATCATGTCTAGAGCAATGCCAGGCCTGCCAGTGTCCATTTGTCAATGCCTGAGAGTAATGAGTTTAATCTCTCCAGAGACCACGCATTCATATGCTGTGATTGGGCCTGAGCCACGTCAGCTACGGGATCTTAATCTTAAATTGGCCTTTAATGTTTAAACTAATTTATGCCACAGCAAGGAAGACATGCCCATGCTGTTCCTGCCTTTGTCTTTGTACCTATCTGCTGAGCCAGGATTTCAATTATTTATTCATTTCCAGCAGATAAATGACACCAACTGGGAGATGCATTATGGGTAATGCTTCATTTTCGATCAGTAAGCGCTAAAAGAAATGACCGGTTTCAGGTGGGAATGTAATGACCTGCTGATAAGTAAGAACACATACATGCATGCAACTCACAAACATGCACATACACACACACTCCTCACGGCAATTATCCTGCACCTGTCTGGCTTTCAATACATGAGACTAATGTAATTTTCTCAGCACTTTTCTTACATCTGTGTTAACACAGCCCGGATGCCTCTGCTAGGTTAGAGCTGACTGGCACATGCTGCAAACTAATGAACATTCAGAGTTAGCTGTGAATGCAGGCAATCTGTCACAGACGTAAAGCTTCTCATATAGTGAATGTGCAGCCAGTGGAATTATAAATATGTTCATCTATATCCAAAACAGATGCCAGATTTATTTACAATACGGTTTAGAGTCACACATCAATTTTTCATTCATGTTTTATGCATTTGAAAGATGCCTTTTGCACAGCGACTTTCGTTGCCTTTAAAGTACACATTTGATCAGTTCTTGTGCCCTGGGAATCAAACCTACAACCTTGGAGTTGTTAGCACCATGCTCTACTATTTGAGCTATGAAATTATTCACAAGGTGAATATAAAAAAAAAAAAAGTCCCCTGACGCCAAATGAACCAGCTAGTTGAGATTAAAAATTGATCAAGGAAGTGATTGCCGTATAGACAGATGAGTGAGGAGGTTTTTTAAGGATTTTAAGTTTTTATAGTAATAAAAAGCCAGCTATGAGTAATTTGCTGTCAAGCGTGGTGTGCACATCATCGTAATCATCATAGTTACAGTCAACAAGGTCCTATTAGTATTAGCTAAGCTTTAAATGGTAATTAACAGGAACAAGACAAGAATATATTTTCATGTCAGACAGCATTTTGCACATACTTTACTGTTTGCATTTTTACCTGGCAAGTACACGATTAAGTACACTATAGTATCGAGCGCCTCTGAGCACAGCTGGTGAGTGAAACCACTAGCAGTTTTCGCATTTAACATTGTATAACCATTGTAAATTTAGATTTCACACATTTTAAGTTTTTAAATGTCATGATAATATAAGTGAGTTTTTTATTATACTCTTTTTTTTGTTGTCGATACAAGCAATTGACGCCCAATTGTCACTTATTTATTATTTGAAAGCAATTAAGTAGCGCACTAAAATTATAAGGCAAAAGTGCCCTGTCCCCTAAGATATCAGTATTTACTGGTGTTATCACACGTCGGTTATCTGGTGGGGAAATTAAGTCACTGTCACAACCCTATTTTCAATGATTGGATAACAGATGGTCAAATAAAACACAATAATACACGTTTAAAAGCATCTTGTCACAACTTTCTTAGATACCCTTCCCACTTCTCTCTTTCATCATGGTCCACATCAGTTCTTGATCCAGCTGATATTTATTTTCAGTAAGAGACTAATGTGGAAAGACAAGAGAACCAAAAAAGTAACTGAAGCCGCGGTCACACTAGAGTTTGAGCATGCAAAATTCTCTTGTACGGTGCTATGAAAAGGGGCGGGATGAAACAAGATGATTAGACATTAAAAAAAAATCTAGCGATTGCTCCATATTGTAAATTTCTGAACAGAGAGGTCATGTTTTGATCTACTACTGGTCTCACGCATTAACGTGATGTGATTTCGCAGAGTTCACAATGATTGAACTTTGCAAAACAGCGACATGCGAAACTTGTTGCATGAGCTTGCGTGTTGAATGTGTGAATGAAAGTCTATGGGGCAAAAAGTACAGTGTGACCACAGCATAACTGCCAATGCACAAGGTGGCGGAAACATGTTATTTACACCCAGAATGGCAAGAGGGATTTCTTTTCACTATGGGAAAGATAAGTGTGTTTGTATGCAGTGACAGCAAAAACAAGCACTATACTTTATAAAAGAGAAAATCTTGAGCAGCACAATAACACCACCCATGACTAGAAACTTTAAAGACAGCTGCCACTAAAGTGCAATTATTTTAAGTAGAGTTATCAAGCTGAAATATGTTGAAGGCCCAGAAAACATGTTTTTGATAAATCTGCATATTAAAACAAGTATGCAAATTAAGATTGTGTGTGTGTGTGTGTGTGTGTGTGTGTGTGTGTGTGTGTGTTTCAGTTAAATTATTATTTTAGTTAAATTATTGTCTGTTCACCTTTTTTCAGAGTTTATATCATGTTAAACCAGAGCATTTTACATAAAAAATAAAAATTCAGTTCTTTGATAGGTATTTCTAGCCTTTTTACAAGTCCGAGGTCAGGGATCTTTGGCTTAAAATGGTTAGTGATGAGATGACTGCTCTACATCACACTTGCTCATTCGGAGATACAAGTACTATATAATGAACCCATGCTATGTACTTCTTAAGTGAGCTGAAAAGCAAAGGAAGAATAGGTATGTGGATGGTACTTATTTAAACCATAATCTGTGTATTTTGTATGTGTGAATGTCTTTTTTGGTGCAGTCTGACAACACATTACATAACTATCCATTCATTCAGAACACATTGGAGTACTTAAACTGTGAAAGCAACCTGATTAAATGTGCTTTTAACTAGCCTGGTTGAATTCCAGTTGATTTTTTTGTGTATTTTACATTTACTACTGTAAGATTTCTAGAGACAAGATTTCAACTCTCTCTTCAGACAGTAACAGGAATTTGAATAATTTCTAATAAAAGGATTTTGAATAAGTAAATGTATAAGTAAGAGGCAAAACTTGCCCTTTCTGTACTTTGTAGAGTGCATTCTAAAATATGCCTTTATATTTTATTAACATTATGTGTTCAGCGATGTCTCTAAAATGTTCAGAGAGTGCTATATATTTCAATATTAAATATCAGATTTTACATTAGCATATTTTAACATTTGGATTTGCAAATTCCATTTTGTTTAATATCCGGATTATTTAAGAGGTGTTTGGTGGCAAACTGCTTTTTATTCAATGAAGCTTAAATGCAAACATAAAGGGAGAAAAAGGACATTTCTGCTCTCTCTTTTCCACTTTTTCTCTGGATTGACAGTTTTAATGATAGTTTAAAGATAACTCTGAAGGACCTAAAATTACAGTTGTTAACTCATTTGAAACAAGGTTGATCTGCAGCCTGAGGTTAAACGGCTCTAATATGGTAATCAGAGCTTTTCATCTCATTGTGAAGAGCCATTCAGTCCATGTCATGCCATTTAAGTATTAAGTGCTTTGTGACTTTACCAATTTGAGCTTTGTGACTTTACAATATGCAAAATAGGCTGACTCACAAATTTGCATGTTAAATCAAAAGTGATACAGACCTCACAAACTTTACCTCTTCTTTTACAATCATGAAATGAAAGGGTCAATGCGGTTTTTAATTGCACATACTTAATGCTCAATAAAATACATTTTAAGGATAAAATTGCCTTAAAAGGTACTGATTTTGAATAACTGTATAGCTTTAGGAAACACATTCATTTTAAGAAGCAAAATGTAATATGAGCAGTCTCTTAATGTTTAATAGAAGAATACTATGTTTAAGAAAATGATTTGGGACTGCAGCAGCCAATCGGTTGTGTGACTAGCATCTATCTTGCAATCTGAGCAAGTCCTGCCTCAAAATTAAAATGTACCCATGCATAGAGTTTTAGCTCACACTGACAGCTTTTAAACTGGGACTGCTGGCTTGAACAAACTTGTGATTTAATACGATAATATGAACAATTATGTTACGCTCACTTGAGTTTACTCACCACTCTCTGCATGACTCTTCTTTAAACTTTCTCTTCCTGTCTGTTTCTCCTTCTCTAAAAGTGATACAAGTGTACTTCAAATACCCAAGTCTCCTCTTTCCATCACCGCCCTGCTTCCTTTTATTCTCTCAGACACAAAGGACGCAATCGTGCACCCAGACAAACACAACGTCTGACAAAACGGGCCAGATTAGGCGGAGGCATCATTTAGTATTTATAAAACGGGTCTGTCAGAGCGCATTTGTGCTCGTCCATATGAGTGCACGTCTGAGCAAACATGCTCCCTTTAAATGCACCTCGAATAAGGGTAAGTGATCCTTTGTTATCAAGAAATCGGCCACTCAGATGGGAGCAGCGAATGGGCTTCATTGGTGTGTAAATGGCCCCGATGACTTCCCAGCTGTGCCGATTCTGGCAGAAGGACGACAGACTCAAATCACCATCTGGACAGAGAGCCACAAGAGTCCGACTGACCTTAGGAAGCCTTGTGTTTTTCTTGTTCTTTTCGTCTTCCTCATGACATTTCGTCTTGTATCGTAATGAGTGATCGTTGAGTCTGCGGTCTCATAATTATGCTCTTATGGCGGAGGACAAGACAAAGGAGAGTACATGGATAACGATCAGGGTGAGACCTTGAAGCATTTTGCATAACTCTTGCAAAGTTTAATTGACTTGTGCTAGTTAAAGTCAGCAGGACAGCTACATTAAAGGTGTGCAAATGAGACACTGTTGATAGCAATAAAGTGCAACAATTACCTGACACTTTTTCGGTGGCCTATAAAGACATACAGTTTTATTATCCACACCTGTTCAACAAGTATGAAGAAGATCTACTGAAGTTTAGTGTCAATTTTAAAGTGCATTCCACTTCATCAAAAGGTTCATGAACATACTGTACCCTCGACCACCAGAATTTTGACTAAGAGAGCAAGTCTGCTTCATATGTCCAATCCAGCACCTATAGACCATTTCAATGTGGTCATATAATTGGCCCATGCTTGTTATCAAACTAGCTAACATTTCCTGCTTGTTATCAAACTATTTCATAACTGTAACAAGAGGCAAGTCAATCATAACTTAATGTTAAAACAGCTATCATAAAATTATTTATCAATATGTGTCTCTTTTTGGATTCTCAGAAGCTATAGAAATACGCTGGGACCATTGGTTTTTTTTTTTTTACATTCCTTAAAATGGTCTATACGTCCCAGAACGAAATGTGATTGTGACATCACAACAGTGTAGTTTCCAAGTGCTCAAGGGTTTAGGGTAGGGACACTGGCCCTCGGGGATCAAGTTTGCCCATCCCTGGTTTACCGCATTCTATTTAATCCCATTCAGCCATTCAGATGTACTGCCAGTAGAAGACACTTGTGTAATGTAATCAATGACATGCATCCGAGTCAATGAGACAGAGGGAAGTTAGCCAATGAAAGGCATAAATATTGGACAGGAATGCAACCTGAGACTACAATTCACAACTAATAATTGAAAAAAAATGGCCTGGTTTGATGTGTCTCAATTTCAGCTGTGACATTTGGATGGTAGGGTCAGAATATTTCGTTAAACATGACAGTGAGTTGACTATACTCAGATGGCCCACACAGTTATCACATCCCAATCCAATACACTATTAAAATAAATGTGCTTCATTGGCATCAATGGTTCCATGACGAACCTTTAATATCCATGGAATAGATGCATTTTCCAATCCACAAATGTCTTTTAATTGGTCTTTACAGTACAAAGAAATTGGTTATTTTATCAACCGTTCACTAAAGGATTCTTTGTGTAACCAAACCTGTTTTTTATTGCATCTTTGTGAAAAGCCCTTTTGGAACCTTCATTTTTAATAAGGTATAACACTTTAAGGATGTGTTAGAACATGAGATTTGCATCACTGGATCATCTGTGCACAATAAAAGTAGTTACTGTCTCACAAAAGACAGAACAAATTCTGAAGTGCCAAAAATGAGTCAATGATTCCAGTCTTACGTCCTTTATAAATGTAGGTTCACAATAATTGCCCAATGTCTTCTTAAACTCTCAATCAAACTCTGTATTTGTAGCTGAAAAGCCTATAAGAGTTTCATTCATGTTGTTTCATTTTTAGATTATGCTGTTTCGGCTCTGCAAAAGCTAATCCACTTTCCACTCCCAAAGCATATGTAAGCTGTGGAAGATTCTACAGCAGGAATTCATAAACCATAAAGCCATAGACCAATCACTTCTGATTGGTCAGATGGCCCAGTCACCAGAGCAATTCTCAGAAAAAAGGGCATTAGAGAGACCTGCGTAGGGTTGCACCATCTGTTCGCAAGTTCTTGCTTAGGTCCACACTAGAGTCTTAGTAACTACTAGCTAGTTTGAAACAAAATGTAATCTTCGGTTGCACCACATGTTCTTAAGGCAGAATGTAATTAGTAGGTTGTAAACTCTCAGGGGCACAATTGCCTCACAGCAAGAAGGTCGCTGGTTCGAGCCCCGGCTGGGTCAGTTGGCATTTCTGTGTGGAGTTTGCATGTTCTCCCCGTGTTTGCGTGGGTTTCCTCCGGGTGCTCTGGTTTCCCCCACAATTTCCAAAGACATGTGGTATAGGTGAATTGGGTAGGCTAAATTGTCCGTTGTGTATGTGTGTGAATGAGTGTGTATGGATGTTTCCCAGTGATGGGTTGCAGCTGGAAGGGCATCCGCTGCTTAAAACATATGCTGGATAAGTTGGCGGTTCATTCCGCTGTGGCGACCCCAGATTAATAAAGGGACTAAGCCGAAAAGAAAATGAATGAATGAATAAACTCTCAGTTAAATAATGCGCAGTCGCATTGAGTGACATAATACCCAATAAAAAACCTTTAAATTATTAAACTGCTTTAAAATTGTGCATTTATATATGCTGCTCTAAGAAAACTCAACTAATCGTGAGTACAACTGTCCAATGACAATTCATTCATTCATTCATTTTCTTTTCAGCTTAGGAGGAAACCTACGCGAACACGGGGAGAACATGCAAACTCCACACAGAAATGCCAACTGACCCAGCCGAGGCTCGAACCAGCGACCTTCTTGCTGTGAGGTGAGAGCGCCATCGTGCTGCCCTCCAATGAAAATTAAATGATAAATTAACTTTCTATAGTACATTACAGTCAGTCACTAAGAACACATACCTGCATCGCTAGCGGTGAACTTGAAATAATTTTAATAGCCTACACATGAAAGAGAAAAGAACAGGAAGAAAAGCCCAGTTGAAGAAATTCTCATTTTAATTGATGGATACAATTAACACAAAACTTGAAAGAAATTGAAACTATTCTTTTCACAAACTGAAATATGTGAGATTTGGATGGACATGAAAGGCTGTGAGTAGAGGGAGATCATTCTTCATTATCATCACAAGCTTATCAACGTTAACTAATCTCACGGTTATCTATTTTCTATCATTATACATGGGTAGAGGCTGCTGTAAATATTTAGTTGGAATGTAGCTTAATGTAATTTAGTGTCCCTTTACGTCAAAACTAGTTTACGTTTTAACTACGTTTAACTTTACCATGCTACAGGTGCAAATGGTCCCCGATTCGTAAATGCAGAAGAGAAAAAAAGACCATTGAAGGGTTTTCTGATCTTAGATGGATGTAATCTAACCTTTTAGAAGACCTTGAAAACAACATTAGTAATAATTAAAATGGCATAACAGAGTCAGTTTAAGAGTGGAACATCAAATATACAAAAACGCTCAAAACTCAGGGACAACATAATTGACTTTCATTATGAATAAGACTCTTGAGCACTAAAATAAGGATCATTCTTTTCTTTTTTTTTGATGTGTGGGGGTGTTTTTACTTTCTTTCATTACAGCACTTTTAGACAAACTCCAGTTTTGCTGCTTTTTTTTCCAAATGCACAGCCACTTAAAATGAAGGCTGCGTTAGAATGATCGAGGGATCTTGGGATCCAACTGTCAGCTTTTCAGTAGCATTTACCCAATGTTTACAGAGCTTTATATTAAAATATTTTGCCAGTTCTACTTCCAAAAATGTCATCAGCATGCTCTCTGAAGTTTTAGAGATGCATTAGTGAAGTCTGACTCATCCCTGCAAATTAGTTCTTTCAGACAATTAGTTTTGATGAACCAGTTAAAAAAAAAAAAAAAAAAAAAAAAAAAAACGATTCAGTGGCTCTTCTGCATTATTGTTACGTGTTGTCTGACTCCTGGTGTGGTGTATTAAATGCTTGAACACGTTCTCATAAAGCCATTTTAGTGTGCAGCTTTGTGTTTTATTACGCATTTTCTGATTAACTTATTTTAATTAGCATGTTTATTGTAATTTTATGTGTTCCAGCTCAGTTTTGAGCCCTATCTAATCGAGATAAGTGTTCATGCCACATAATATTCTCTGTGTCAGTGTTACATATTGAATATGACTGTAATAAATATTGATTAAGTTTTAGATTTTGTGGCTACAATATAGTTTTAATGCCTAAACGAGCCACAAACGCAGAAAAAAAGTGAATTGTGTATTAAGAGAACACATTTTCCATAATCAATTGTGCATTGTTACAGCAGCCACGATTCAGCTCATAGCTTCAGGTTATTTAGTAAATGTCATTTGAATACATATTAATCAGTATTAAAACTCATTTAGATCTCTTAAGCATTTTGCATGAATTAATACTAATTTTACAACCAATTTTGTCTTAAATCTATTTTAAATATTATTTGGTATGAAGTTACTGTTTGAATGATTAATACTTAAACTTAAAACTCAAAACGTAAAATTTCAAAACTTAAAGGGCACCTATTTTACTCCTTTTTCAAGATTTAAGATAAGTCTTCTGTGTCTCCAGAATGTGTCTGCAAAGTTTCAGCTCAAAACACCCATCACATTATTTATTATACGTTTCAGAAAATTGGATTTACTGCTCTGAACAACCATGTAGCTGTTTTTGTGGCCTGTGCCTTAAATGCTAGTTCTCCCTGCCCACCGTTCCCACGTGACTGTCAGAGTGTGCCTCAGTCTCCGGCTGGGTCAGATAACAGACAGACATGAAGAAAGCAGATCTCACGTGACGTTTGTGAGAAATACTACAGTAAGAACTTTCCCAATGATTATTTGATGTATCATATGATGTGAGTCACACACAATGTCGTTACAAAGTTCACGCACACACACACACACGCAGCGGAGACACATACACACAGCTGACACACACACACACAGCGCGCACATGTGCACGCAAATGTGACAGGATACACGTTAATATCCACTGCTGTATGGATATCCATTATGTTAATGTACAAAATAAACCTGATTTAACGTCCACAAACCGGGACTGAAGCATCTTCTTTTATAATTGTACAAACACTGTTTTAAAAACGTTTTAAACTTGTAAAACTCATTCTTGATCACATTTGATGATGATTGATGATCACAGCGAGCTGAACAAATCTTTTAACCCCAGTTACTTTGATATGATTATACGTGTTACTACAGAGACATGTTAATACGCGGCTGTCAATCAATTCGGTGGGCGGGGAAACAGCACTCCTACGTCAAGTTGCGGTCGGTCTTAAAATGGGAGGGATTTGGATACTATTTTAACGTCAGTAAATAAAAAAAAGGGACTTATTGTGTTTATATCACTCCAGTATGACTGTGGGCACACTATACTTACACAGTTCTGTCCAAACAGCTCCCAAAAGATGATTTTCATCATAGGTGCCCTATAAATCACTAAATCTCTATTTTAATGTCTGATATGTTTAAAATTACTGTTTATATTTGAATATATATGTTATTATACTCAATCTAAATAATGTACATATTTGGTCTCTGGTTCAAGTCCTGGCTGACCCAGGATGTCTTTCTGTTTGGAGTTTGCATGTTCTATTCCTGCCCGGATGGGTTTGCTCTGTGTGCTCTGGTTTCGCACACATTCCAAAGACATATATTATAGGTGAATTATAAACTGGACAGTTTGTGAGTGTGCATGTGTGAATGGAAGAGTGTGTGGGTGTTTGCCAGCACTGGTGTTGCATGAGTAACTGCACTCTCAAGCCTCCTTCACACCGAACACAGTAGCAGAGCAGAAGTGGTGCATGCAGAGAGCAGAAGCAGCGGGCAGTCATTTGGCTTTCACACCGCAAGCATCTGCAGCATGCACCTGGTGGCTGTTGCACAGATCTATCTATCTATCCATCCATCCATCCATCCATCCATCCATCCATCCACCCATTCATCCATTCATCCAAAACTTTTTAAACTATTACTTTTACTTTCCTTATGCACCACATTACGTAGATCATAAGGAACTGTATGCTTCTCAGCTATGAGACAAATGTCATTCATCATTGTGTTTTCAGGTGCACTCAGAAGACTAGAAGGTCTGTGATACCATGCGGTTTTGGTTTTCAGCATGATGTACGTATAGTTGTAGTTATCACAATATTTATAATCAAATTAGTGTGCAACATGGACATAAGGCATGAACGTGCACAAGTGTGTAAAATTTAGGTAAATGTTTATTGTCATTCACTTTGCTTTTGGTCATTATCAATGCATTGTTACCTTAATTGAACATAAGCAGTGCTGCAAAAATAGACTCGATGTTGAAACTGCTCCTGCTTCACACTGCCGCACCACTTCTGCACCACTTCTGTGTGTGGTATGAAAACTCAAAAAATAGAAGCTCTGCTTATGCAGGCTTTGTAAAAGAAGCTGCAGGGTTAGATTGCAGCAGGAAGGGCATCTGCTAATAATAAAAGAAGCTTTTGGTTGAATCTGAGTTTGAACTCGCTTAAAATGTGCATTTAATTATTTATTATTGATTATATTTATAATTAACTCTTATTTTCTATACAGTATTTTTTTTTTTTTGCAACAGGATCAAATCAGTTTGTATTTGTTAAATCCTTCAGATGGGTTTCGTGAGCAAGATATGAACTGATTTATTCGAAAGTTTTGACTCATAAGAATCATTTATTTACATAATGCAAATTCTTTCAAAATATCCAGAAAAGAAATTTGCATAGAAATAGATCCCATTTTGGGGTCATAATAATAATAACAATAATAATAACAATAATAGTAATAATAATAATAATACAAAAAGAGCAAAATTGCTGCATCTATACTTCAGATTGGGAAGGAAAACTAACTCTAAAGAGACTGGCATGTTGTGCCAATGCAGTTAATTTAGGCTAAATTAGCTGAAATCAACCAGAGCGGCTGAAAAACACAAAACCCTTGGCCTGAGTGCTCATTTCAAAGGGTTTTCTTTTCAATCTGAATCTAATGCTCACGCATGTCATGCTGTTAAACGTGAACATGACAGAGAGGATTTAAATGACAGAACAGGTGTTTGAAAAAAACACAGGTAACAGCACGCAGTGTCCTTCAATTGTGCAAGTGCACAGTCTGTCATTACCCTGACAGGAGATCATTCTGAGCCACCAGAGGCTTCCAGGGGCATCTGAGTATGATGAAGGAGAAGAGGACCATCATCTTCACCATTTCTTTTCCTCCGTATGACCTCTAATCATGGCCTGTCTCCGATAAATAAGCTTTAAAAGAGGCCCGTTCATATTCCAAGGTCTTCGTGCTACATAATGGCTTTGCACTTTCTCTTTGTGTAGAGCGGAGGGAGAAAGAGAAGTGACACTGAGATATGGCTGTCTGTTGCAGTGTCACGCACAGGGTGAAAGCAGCACACGAGCATCATTCAGTTATATTTATTGTGCTCTTTCAAAAAAAATAGCTTGTGAAAAACACAGTGACAGAGAGAGAGGATAATAAAGCCAGCTTCTTGTGCTGACTGATCAAGAAATCTGGATTAATCATGCACTAGTGTGGGTCACTTATGAACATATCGTTAATTTTAAATTGATCTTCAATACGAGTCGGATACTACGAGTCATCTCAGGGAGTGATTTGTTTATTTGTGCATGTGTAAAATCCTATACTTCTTCTTTGTCGGAAAATGAAATTATTAGTTTGCCTTTTGAGTCTTCAGTTCAAGATGTTCGTTCTTTTGTCTGATCTATTGAATTAGTTAATACCAAACATTCCTTACAAATGGGTTCTCAAACAGCATTTCTGGTATCAAATTGTAGCTTTTATTTCTTATATTATATAAATGTGTAGAAAATCTGTTATGATAAATAACAAATTGGTTAAACTTTTCCCAGATGAGTAAACCATTTCTGATTTTTTATGATGTTGTAACATGATGAATGAATGACTAAAACCCAAAGACTATTTGAATTATAATAATTTCTGTAGCTGAAATGGCACATAGTATATAGCTTTAGTTAATAGGGATCTTATGTGACCAAACAACCATTGAATGACGGAAACATAAGACTGCAAAAGATGACAAGCGAGGCGAGTTAACAAACTGCGAAAACCAGGTAAGCAATGAATTCATCTTTTCTGTTTCTAATAATTTGGCATTGGCTGTGTTATTGTTCTGCCTTTTTTTTTTATGTGGCCAGTGTTTGCATAAATATGTGTTTGGAAATCATGTGTTAGGAAATTAGCAAAACACTATCTATTACTTTCAATCGATCTCAAAATACAGTGTTGAATCGTGCCTTTAGCATATGAAAAGTTTTACAATCATTTTTCCTATTAGAAAGTACTTTAAAATGTGACTCATAACTTGACCCACACAGGAATGAAATTAAAGGTCCCATGAAATTAAAATAAAATGTTTAATACGTTAGTATCAGTTTTGCTCGTTTTTAGAATATCTATAAGCTAGTGCGGTTTCTCATCAAATCAAATCAGTTTCTCATCAAATCGTGACCAATCAAATGCTCTCTAGTATCTAACATACCCCGCCTCCTTCAAGACGCTTCACATTTGATGCGCTTGAGCTCAACCACTCGCACTGGCAGAGCTGTGAGAAAAACTAAACGCTACCAAGTAAAACATCGAATAAAAATGCACATTTCAAAGCATCTTTAAACTGAAATCAAATGAAAGCTTTGGATTTTACTCTCTATAGTTTCAAACAAATATCAGATCAGTCTTTTATTTTTTTTATTTTAGGTTTAGTATTTTAAGGTTGTCAAAGTAAATGCTTTAACAAAAATGTATACTATTTATTTATTGTATTCATTCATTTTCATTTCGGCTTAGTCCCTTTATTAATCTGGGGTCGCCACAGCGGAATGAACCGCCAACTTATCCAGCATGTGTTTTACGCAGTGGATGCCCTTCCAGCTGCAACCCATCTCTGGGAAACATCTATACACACCCATTTATTTATTGTATTATTTCATTAAATCATGTACAGTAGCTATGCACGTATATTTTCTGGTTTGACTTTGTTTCAGTTTCTTAGGGCTGCTAAAATGAATGCTTTGACCTAAATGTAATAATTCTTCATTTTAAAAATTGGCTTTTCAATTTAATTTTTTATTGCTTGCATTTTTTGTGAGTGTATTTTGTAATTTAATTTTTAGTTTTAGTGGCTTTATTTCTTGTTATTTCTTGTTTTAGTGCATTTAAATGCAGTAAACAATTGTACATTTAAATGTATGTAGTCTTTTCAATTGATTGTAACTCATTTTGTATGTAATTTGTTTATTAAAAATAAAGTTTGAATTTTTTTATTTGTTATTTTTCATTTGTTATTTGTGTGTCTGAGGGTTGTTTTACTAGTTTCACTTTAAAGTTTTTGTTTTAATGTTAGTATTTTAGACCTTTCCCTGCTTCACTTATATCATATACATCGATTTAATATCGAGCACACATTTTATATCAAACAAAAATAAAGTAAATAAAACTTTATTTTAAATTGATAGTTTCACTTTTTTGGTCAGTTTTCCTTTAAACATCAAAACACTTATATAAAAAGTGAGTCATATGTTCTTTGTGTGTGTGTGTGTGTGTGTGTGTGTGTGTGTGTGTGTGTATTCACACATGTGTGCTTATACTGTACATCTCCCACCGACATCTTGATTGAAACAGATTGATGTTTTTGGTCTTCAGAAGTCGCCCCTCCCCACCACACTGTCCTTACAAGATCTGATCGCAATTACTCAAGTCTGTTCAAAGGAACAACAGTAGTACTGAAGGTCACTGGCAACGAGCTGAGCTGACAGTTGGCAGGCGCGCAGATACACAGTAATTTACTCCGTCCTTCAGGATATACGCCTTTCAGAAACCTGCCATGCCACCAGCACAGTCGCTCCGTCATTACGAGCAGATTCATTTCTCCAGAAGAAGCTGAAGCCAAGTTATTATTTTATGGTGTGCAGATGGTGGTGCTGCTACACCGTCGTGTCACCATTATGACCTGCAGGCATGTTGGAGCTCTGGGTGTTTGTTTAGGTTTTTGTGAGGTGACGGTGCATGAGTTGATTTAAGGTCACTGGAGGAAGTGAGGTTTGTGATTTCGGGCTGGGGTTTAGCACTTTTTCTTGTGTTTATTATGTTGTGAGTGTACAAATACAGTGTATGATATAAGTGCATACAAACATGTAGGCCTGCCACATATCTATATTTTGTTGTACGATATATTGCATCAAAATATGTTGCGATAAACAATACTATTGTCATTTTAAGACCATTTTATGCCACTCATTATATAATGCCAGAATGACAATATAATATCATCACAATGCAAGTACACTCTTCCAAAGAACACATAATATTTTATTCTTAAGAATATTTATTTTAATTATAGTCATTTTAACAATTTAATAACATTAGAGTCAGAATGTGAAAACGCATATCCTAAATAAATAATAATAAATGTTAACAAAAAAAACTGCAAGGTAAAAAGTAAGAGAGGTTGCGATATCTAGTACCAGATCTATTTTTAGTTGTCAGACAAGTAATTTATAGTATATACTAGTGTTTTTTAACCATACTGACACTGACACCTCCAATAGAGATAGAGATGCTGCACAATCAGCTAAAATGTTGCTAGAAATAAAGGTTAACTAACATTTACTAAATATATATATATATATATATTTTTTTTTTTTTTTATTCATCCTTTCAATTTACTATGGCTTTTATCGTTTGTTCATGTTTTGATTTTGTTATTTATTTTGTATGTGCATTTAGTAGTTAACTTTAAGTTGTTAGTTTTAGCATGTCATAAGGTTTCCAAAGTTAATTCTTTAACATAAATATATTAAACCATTTACATTTTGTGTTTTAATTTCTTATTGTTTGAGTATGCATGTGGGTGTGTTTTAGCGGCACTTTGTTTATTTCAGGTTATGTTTGTTTCTTTTTAAGTGCAAACATGAAGTTTTTAGAAAATGTAAGGATTATTTGCATCCCTAAACTTCTTTCTAGAGGAATTTCTTTCTACAATTGAAAGGGATAGTTCACCCAAAAATGTCAATTCTTTTTTCTGCTGAACACAAAGAAAGATATACATTGACTTCTATATCATTTTTGTTACTACTATGGATATCAATGGCTACTTTCTTCAGAAAATCTTGTTTTGTACTGAGAAGAAATTCATTTCAAGTAAATGGTGACAAAATGTTAATTTTGTGGTGAATTGCTCTGTTAATATGCTAATATTATAAATAAGTATTTAAATAAATGAATTTCAAATGTTGAATATAGAAATGTGAAATGTCTGAAATAATGTTGGAAAGCCCAACTGGAAGAAACAATAGTCCTAGGACACTGGGGTACAGATTTAGCAAGACCTGAAAAGTTTAGGTTTCACACATCACACACTTTGGCATCAAGTGGGAAGCCTACATGCTCCTACAGTAGTGACTCACTAGTGACTAACACACACATCAAGCCAACCTTATGAAGAAGTCTGTAGGCTTCCTCCTCATTCACGTCACAAACCAAAGTGGTGAGAACATAAACTATCACTGTTGCTGCCAATGATGATACAGTTTGAACAGTTACATATTCTGTGTGACTTTTAATTGAATGGTATCATTCGTAATGCTTCATAGGAGTATAGTTATGTTCCTCATAAAAGCTGTTAAAGGAATAGTTTACCCAAAAATTAAAATAACCCCATAATTTAGTCATCCTCAAGCCATCCTCATTTGTATATGACTTTTCTCGGTCGAACGAACACAGTTGGAAAAGTTTAAACTTTTATCCTTCTATTGTGTTTAAGTGTGTTGGATAGTGGCTTTTATTTTGAAGCTCCCAAAACTGCATAAATCCATCTTCAAACTAACCCATACTAGGCATTGGCTGGTATAAGATTCTGATGATAACCTTAGATAAAAATATCACGGTATTGTGATTACTGCTCTAAAATATGTTCCTTTTAAATGTCTGGCTAAAAAACAACAAGTTTTTTTTTCCATTGAACACAACAATTTATTTTAAGAAACATTTTCAAATTTTATAGTAAACATGTCAGGCTATAATTAAAATAAATCATTGACTTCTGCTATCTTCATAAGTTTCAAAAACACAGATTTCTTTACAACTTGAAAAGGCATCTTTGGATATCTTTCTTTTCTGTGAATATAAAATAAGCCGCTATCCAACACCATTATACAGCATCGAAAAGTCAAGATAAAATTTAAAAGTACTCAGACGGTGTTCGTCTGACAGAAAAAAGATGTATGCGCCGAGGATGGCTTTAGGGTGAGTAAATTATGGGTTAATTTTAATTTTTGTGCGAACTGTGCCTTTAAGTACTTGTATCTTTGTCTTTTAGTCTGCCTTTCCTATAAACATTTTGCTTTGAAAAATTTCTGATGTGATTTTACTTTGTAGCTACACTGTAAAAAATATATATAGCAAAAAGTCAAGACAACAAATATTTTTATGTTGCTTTAACTTATTAAAATAAGTTAAAGTTAATCAGGTATTAACTACATTTTTTATGTTATGCAAAGTTTAACTTAATATGTTTAGTCAGTTTGATTGATTTAAGTTGATATGACTAGAAAATTTCACTTGATTCAACAAAGAAATTTAAGGCAGCAAGAATGTTTTTACAGTGTAGTATTGTAAATGGCTTCAACAAAGTTTTTTAATCCCTATTGGAAAAGTGAATGTGGAAATTATTTCCAGAGTAAAAATGTGGACAGCTCTTGATGCAGTCTATATTAAAATACTATAAATACATGAACATGTACAGTATCTCATGCCTTTATCCTAAACAACTAACACTTTACTCATCAAGCTAAAGTGCCCTTTTTCAAATACACAATAGCTAATAGATCACAGTCAACTTCAAGCTACAAGCTACCAAAGCCAGCAGGACACAGAATCGTTTCAAAGGCCCAAATCAAAGCATGTGCCCATGATCTGCTGAAATGTTCTCATTAAGAACAAACAGCAGCTCTGCGTGCCTCGTCCATGCCTTTAAGTGATAAATTATGCCTCTGTAGTCATTAGGGTGAAGAAAAATGAATGAAAAAAAATATTCTGTGGCCAGAAATGAATTGGTATGGAAGCTGAGGACGAAGCTTTTATCATGTCGTGCAAGATTCAGATCAACATTTGATGGTGGTGGTGCTTGGACCCAGGGCAATTTGAGTGTGTGCGCATGTGTGTGTGTGTTCGCTTGAGTGTTTTGCTTATTCATGCATGCATGTGACATTTCATGAGAAGCCGCTTTCCATCAGTGCCTGTCTGTGGCCAAAGAATGTTTCCTGTCTGCGGGTTTACGATTCAATATCACGTTTTCACAAGCCCGATAACGTCCTTTGTGATTTTGGAAAGACAAGGTCATGAAACGTGACATCCAAAGTTTGCGAGAGAGAGCTAACGGATGTCATGATGCATGGTGTGAGAGTTTGCTGATGCCTGTCATTTACGAAACTCTCTCCTGTGTGTCTGTTTGTGTTTGTTTAACCCTGTGCTACGGAGGGTCACCCTGAGGCACCATAAAATCTTGTGTGTAAGCAGTTGTTTACGAGATGCTTTAATCCAAAGTGACACACTCATTACATAGACAGTCTTTCTGTGGTGACCTGGGGTTTAGTGGCATATACTAAACATGACGCAATGGGGATGGTTAATGACTTGCATTTTTTTTTTTGTTATGCTGTGTTGCTTAATTTGCATTCAAAAGAAAATCAAATAAAAACCCTTCTTTTGAATTATCGAAGGAGAAATCTTTTGTTACTGTCACATTTCATCAAAATAATGATCATAGATTTTTTTTGTTACACAAACAAGATTATGAAACACACGCTATATATATTTCTATAAGTTTTTTTAAACAAATACATTTTTAATTTAAAGGATGGATTCAATTGAAAAACTTTGATGTAAATGTTACCATTATATTTCTATTTAAACTAAGTATAAAATGTTTTATAAACATTTATTGCAATATTCATAACATTCATTCATTCATTTATATTCTTTTCGGCTTAGTCCCTTTATTAATCTGGGGTCGCCACAGCAGAATGAACCACCAACTTATCCAGCATATGTTTTACACAGCGGATGCCCTTCCAGCTGCAACCCATCACTGGGAAACATCCATACAACTCAATCCAAACAGCCATACACACTCATTCACACACATACAATATGGACAATTTAGCTTACCCAATTCACCTATAGCGCATGTTTTTGGATTTGTGGAGGAAACCGGAGCACCTGGAGGAAACCCACGCAAACATGGGGATTGCTGTATGTAAGTATGTAAGACTCTTCTTCTGTTTTCCGTGCCGGAACGCTATCTTTGTTTTGGTAATTTTAACCTGCTCAATGCCAGTTTAGCCAATTATATTTCAGCACCCCGAGTTGTCTTGGTGGAAAACAGCCTGTGTTTCATTGATTCAGTCAGAAAAGCTCTGAAAGCATGCGTCCATGACCGAAATGCTACCTCCGGTGGACAGTAGCAGACTCCGAAATGAGACGCAGATTTCCACGAGGTTGTTAATTAGCAAATAATATAAATATTACGAACGTAAACATTAGGTGAGCAGATTACATTGTACCCGCATGTCCTAACAACACACTTTGTGACGAGATACGCAGGAAAAGCAATTTGGTTGTTTGCACAAGACGAAACTCGACAGAAATTTAAATACAGCCATTCAGAAGCACAGAATATGCACTTACTCATGAAATGGTAAGGTTTATAATCTGTTTAATACATATGAACCCTCTTTACATTATTAAATGTGCATGCTGAATCACTGAAATGTGTTCAGTTCTAAAGTTCAATTTCAAACGGTTTATTTTATTTTCAAGATCTGCTGCTGCTTTCAGTATATGGCAATAAATGTCATGTAAAATGGCATTAAAAATCACATTGTTAGCATGAATAAAGCACATGAGGTTTACCTGAGGTGATCATGTCAGTGTTCTGTTGTTAAGCTGCAAGAAATAGAAGCTGTTTCTAATATATCAATTCGAGGTGTTGGTCAGGCCAAAAACTCCTTTTAATATGGAAAATATTCCTTCTTTCGGGAGCCGTTGCTTTTAAATAGAACACGGTTTAAATCACTCGCTCCTGTCCTCAATCTGGCAACCTGCGCTTGCGTCTGTTTTGATACAGGAGTGCAATACCTAGTTCAACCACTGGGTGTCAAACGTACACCTTTAATTAATAGGACATTTAACAGGATATATAATAGGACATTTACATCATTTTCGACATCAAATTACTGAATCTAAATAAACATTAAGAATGAAAAGCATTAGGCTCTGTTCACACCAGACGCGGCACTCGCAATTAAATCGTGCTATTCACGTGTACATAGACACGTGAACATTTTGAGTTTACTCGCTACATTCGTGCGTCAAATTCACTTCACAATAGACGCGAATTCGCATCATGGGCAGGGCATCAGTCTGCCCGGTGACTCTAGCTTTGTTGCTAAATGGCTAACATGGATTTTAATATCTGTGATAGTAGCTGTGCTTTAGGAAGTCTAAAAACAGCGTAGGTTCGTTCAGCGCTGTGTCTGAGTCCACTAGATCCTGTCTGAGGTGCACCCAGCTCTGTGAATTCATCAACTCCATCAAAAACTATACCTGGACAATGGAAGCTTGCAGCGGTGCTTCCGACTGAGCCGAGCCGAGCCCAGTTTGATGAGCTGTTGCCAGGTTTCAGCAGAAGGATTTCCCCTCGGGACACCAACTGCAAGCGCAACGTCATAATCACGCCCCTACAAGAGCAAGCTCCTGATTGGTTAACGCAGCGCGAATGTCCGCTAAAGTTCAGATTTTCCAACTCGAGCGAATCAATGCCTATTCACGTCTTTGCATTGCCTTATCATGTAAACGTTGACGCTTCATCCGTGTCTGGTGTGAACAGTCTCTTTCAGTCTCTTGAAAGCGTTTACGGCTATTTGTATTATTATGCTGTTGTACAATCTCTTTATAAACAGTGGCATAAAATGATCTCAATAATATCGCTTCTTGCAACAATTTCTGTGACAATATATCGCACAACAAAAATTCTTTATCATGACAGGCCTAATTATTACCTTTTGCATTTGATATATTGTGCTTCAAAATCCTCTTCCATGTGTATTATTATTTGTTAATACAGTATATTTAATATTAAATAGTACTATTATCATCATTAATATAATAAAGAAACTTTCTGCACAACTGGCAGTGTGCAAATGTCTTCATACTACATACCATATTGCATTTTCAGCCCTGCAGACCTTTCATCAAACAGCAGGCTGTCTAGACGATTTTAAGCAGGGGGAAAATATCATTTGTAATATTTGTGTATGATGGCGGGGGATTATCCATGTGAGGGTTGTGATGGACTAGTAAAGGTCCTGAGCTGATTTTTAATTTAGAACTGTTGTGATCACATAGCGAGACGCAGTGGACAGTGAGATATAATCAAACCATGCAAATGTGCATGAATTTCGAATATAAAAATAGCGCGTACATTTTATTCTGGCTTTGTTGAGATGAAAAAGGGTGTATTCATATGTTAATGTGAAGAGAAAAACACTTATGTGAGTAACTATGACAGTGCTTTCGAGTGCATGCGAGCATGTTTTAGTGTATGTAGTGAAGTACACTTACTGTATTGTTACAAGAAAAGTGGCTGTCTAAAATGGTAATTTTTTAAATCAATTTGAACACACAGGATATGAAAGTAATTAGTACTGAATAATGCATGTAAACAACATACAGCCCATTTGTGTATTTAACACCCTTCATCATCCCGGGATCATTCGGAAAGCCTACAGTAACTACAGAATATCGCTTTTCTCAAATTTACTGTACAACAGTGTTTAGTGACTGATTGCAACGATTTGTTCTTCTGTGTTTTGCGTTCATATATGCGCTCAGTCTCTATATTCATGTTGATTTAAATGTAAATAGTTTCTTTATGCAAGCACATCTGTGAATGTTTACCAGGGGCGTTAAAAAGTGTGTTGCATAAATGTTTTTAAAATAAGGTTTCGACGTGAGTGTATGTGCGTGTTTCTGAGAGATGAAAGCAAAAGCAAAGGTAAATTAGATGGGCTTTTTTGGGATCATTTTCCCACAGGGTGGTTTCATCTGCTGAGGGAGCCGTTTACTTCTCTCACTTCACGCTGTGCTTTATGGTTTAATGTGAAGTAAAAAATTATTTGTTACAATATTTACTTTCATTATGATGGCGCTGGCTGAATAGCTCCCTGTAAATATTGGCTTTAACACACCAAATCCCTTTTTTCTGTACAAATATCTGTGATTGTTCTGTTTTTCTCTCTCTCTCTATTTTCCAGATATTAAGTCCAATCCAAGATCCACAATTTGATTTTATTGACGGTGACAATTATCAAGGATTGTCCTGATCAAGTTTTCCCCATCAACGAGTACCTGTTGATACCTGACCTGTTGATACCTGTACCTAAGTGCACTTTATTATTAATTATTATTAATAAAAAACATCCCAATATATATATATAACTTAAGCCATTTTAACGTTTAACCTAGAAAATATTTCTAATTTGAACTATAATACTCTATACTATTTTAATACTTTTTAAACCAGAATACATGTCTTTGTCATGCTACTAAGTATTTTTATATACTAGTTAAGTACTTCATTAGATGCAACTACATAATATTACTAGTAATTAATTATATTCTGTGCGTGTGTGTATATATATATATATATATATATATATATAGACACACAGAAAATGTCACACCTTGCACTATACATATACAGATATAGAGAGAGAGAGAGAGAGAGAGAGAGAGAGAGAGAACCTAATTACTAATATATATTTAATAGGTAATTTTTTTTATTTACTTGAATATAAGCAAATATCTAAATAAATAAGTCTAGAAATGAATGAATAAATCTAGAAATGAAATACTTTTATCTTTTAAAATGCCCTTGTACCTTAAGATTAATCGCTAAACTTAATGAATAAGTAGTAGTACTTAATGGAAAAGGTTTTTTTTTTTTAGACTGAATGTTAGGCTACTTACTCCATCAAGAAAGTATCCAACCTGTTGTTTATGGCATTATTATTTTTCACAAAATAAATGTTTCTCTTATTGTACAGTTCAGCTTTGTACAAGATCATAGTAAACTAGCATAGTTATCTAACATCTAAATCTCTGACATGTTGAAACAATATTACAATTGATGGGATTAAGCTCATACAGGAACCATGATCGTATTAAAATAGGTGACGTGTGCAGATTATAATCGCAATGAACACCTTATCTTCTTTAATCTCTGAACAAGAGGGTGCTCAGACGTATACAACATCAGGAATTAAATCTGTGACATTATTCTTAAGTTTTATTTATATTTACGGTGGCTAAACGGCGCGATGAAAACGATACAGCAAACCCAGCTACAAACCATGTGGCGCCAGTGTTTTTATTGACTCTTCGCGTGACTTACCTCGGAGAATACGCTGTATTCTGTAGTGTTAAACTTTTAGGTGCCAACCTGGGTTAGTACTGAACGAAGCTCTTCTGCTGCCACGTTATAAAATCCTCGCACTGCATACATTACTGGTGACTGCTTGACTGCTTCTACATTTTGTCGCGCTTCCCTGTCACAAATTGCGCATGCGTAAACTTTAGTTAAGTTAAACTTGTCTTGTTCGGCTCTTATATTGGGTTTGGAACATCTCAAAATGTTACGTGACTAACATAAACCCACTGCATTTGGCACTTTGCAGCTATCAGAGCAGACACAGAGGTAGCCTATCTATTTCAGTCATCATCTTTCACAGGCCTATGTAAAGTCTTAATATCCACCCAATATTTGACTGAAAGATTTTTATATATATATATATACGAATAACTACTAGTATTTTTTAACTTAGGTGCATAACATTTTTGTTTGTATGTAGTTAATTTAAGGTGTATGTGTGTGTTTGTGTTAGCATCTTAGGGCTATTTAAAAAAAATCATTTTTAAGGTCAAGATCTCAGTTCTGATGAGAAGTGAACAGGAACTTTTTTTCCCCTGGAAGTTCTGAACTAGTCTGCTCAGCCAATTTTATAGACAACTAGAACAATTTATTAATTTTAATGTTTAGTTAACTGTTCATTTTACAACAACCACATTGTTATTTAATAGCACTTTTACAGTAATTATATGTGCAATAATTTATATTATGCCTCTCTAATTATAATTGGGTAACAACAATAATTTGTTTCTGTGGCTGAAAAGTATGTCTCTGATTAGATTCTAGTTATATATTTAAATAGAAATTGCTACTTAAGTAAACTAATTTAAATCAAGCGTAGCTTTCAGCAAAATACCCTGAAATTATCCATGGCACACTTTTTTTCATGCCAAATAATATTTTTTCATCCTCAAAATCCTTGTTCTAATTTTGCTACAATTTTTAGCCCTTCAGGATAACGCATTCATCAAATTGAAGACAAGATCGCTCTCAACTTGGCCAAGTGTTTGTGTTATCAACCACCTCAGTCCACCATCTGCTGGGACGCCAGCCACACATCCCCCATAATTCCCTGTGCAGATGTGCCCATAAGGAGCGAGCTCATCCCAATCTCTCCATGTAATCCCTCCACAGCCCATTCATACTGTACCACAGAGAGGTTGCACAATCATCCATAGACATGGCTTTCATCGGTTCGGTTCCTTTCTTTTATTGAGGTCAATGGCGAAGCATGTTCTCACACAGTATACAATCCCACCGCATGGAACGGCTCATCATGTCAGGAGGATTAAATTGCACATTGTCAAATCAAGTGAAAACAAGCACAGATAACAATAATACATTCGAACCAGGTCCCATTAATGCTTTTCCCTTTTTGCCAGTAACACTCCTCTTAATCGAAATTCCAGCAGCGTTCTGCTCACACATCATTTGTTGAAGAAAATTTACGTTTCAGAGTCATGCATATTTCCTGGCACACTAATAACCCCAAAGTCATGAATGACATTTAATGTTTGAAAGATAAGAGGTGAACACAGATTGAAACTGATGACTGACTGACCGCATACTGTCACCTTTCACTTTGAAAGGTGGATTTTTTCTTTGCGGAATCCGCATGTGGTGCATTTTTTAAGGAAAGTTTGTGCTTTATCTTGCTGTGCTGGAAGCTCTTCGCTCATTAAAACGTTGTTTGATGTTACATTTAAATTAGGATGCTCTCCGAATCTCGTTTGGTTCAGTACGACTAACTGATTTGGTATATACGATATTCACTCTCAATGTTTAAACATTTGGCACCTTGTATAAATATAACAGATATAATTTTTTTCACATGAAAGTTCAAGTGTAAGGCAGAAGTTCTGAAATGATCATCACAAAAAAAAATGTGAAGCATACTGATCAACATATACACAAGAGACCCACAAAATTGTACAAAATATCTTCAATAAATAGTCATGGATCATAAACAATCCACATATGCATACGGATTTAAAATGTACTTAGTTTAATTGTCAGTAAAAATTGCAAGTTATATATTCCTTGAAGGGTTAGTTCAGCCCAAAATGAAAACTCTGTCATTGTTTACTCCTCCTCGAGTCATCTGCATCCATAGGATTTCTGTTAATCTTCAGAACAGACGCAATGTACATACTGCAGCTAAATTGGGTTGTCAGTTCTCATTTCCGTTTCTAATCCTTTTCTGTACACAAACAGTTCAGCAATTTACAGGAGAGACAACCGCATGCAAAAACAGATTAACTCCTGGAAAATTGAGTTTTAAAAAACTACATTTACAAAAACTCCACACATTGTATGGAATCAAACTTAACTAGTTGTTAATTCATTCATTCATTTTCTTTTCAGCTTAATCCCTTTATTAATCTGGGGTCGCCACAGCGGAATGAACCGCTATGAACTTATCCAGCATATGTTTTACGCAGCGGATGCCCTTTCAGCTGCAACCCATCAATGGGAAACATCCACACACTCTAATCCACACACATACACAACAGACAATTTTAGCTTACCCAATTCACCTGTACCGCATGTCTTTGGACTTGTGGGGGAAACCGGAGCACCCGGAGGAAACCCACACCAACACAGGGAGAACATGCAAACTCCACACAGAAAGGCCAACTGACCCAGCCGAGGTTCGAACCAGCGACCTTCTTGCTGTGAGGCGATCATGCTACCCACTGCGCCACCGTGAGGCCCAACTAGTTGGTAATTTAAAAAGCTTATTAGAGTTGTGTCTTTCTTTTGTCTGTGCAATGCAAGAAATCACATGGAACAATGTATGTTTTGACTCATTAGTGTTGCCACTAGGAAAAAATATTGCTAGGAAAAAATAGCAAATAAGAACAAGCCCATATCCACATTTTTTTTCTTTTTAAATAAATAAGTCACATATAGCTGGGGTTACCAGCATCAATGATAACAATATGAGGAGTGATTTGTGTTCCATACATGAACTGGGCATTCATATAAATGCAGTTGTCACTCCTGAAACTTTAGTGTATTCATTCATTCATTCATTCATTTTCATTTCGGCTTAGTCCCTTTATTAATCTGGGGTCGCCACAGCGGAATGAACCACCAACTTATACCGCATATGTTTTACACAGCGGATGCCCTTCCAGCTGCAACCCATCTCTGGGAAACATCCATACGCACCCATTCACAGTCATACACTACGGACAATTTAGTCTACCCAATTCACCTGTACCGCATGTCTTTGGACTTGTGGGGGGAAACCGGAGCACCCGGAGGAAACCCACGCCAACACAGCGAGAACATGCAAACTCCACACAGAAACGCCAACTGACCCAGCCGAGGCTCGAACCAGCGACCTTCTTGCTGTGAGGCGAACGTGCTATCCACTGCGCCACTGTGAGGCCCCAACTTTAGTGTATTTGTAGCTAAAAGTATTTTCAGTAAAACCTGATTTCTGATCCTTCATTGAAAGGCTCTGCTTCTGCTTCAAAATGTTAACTAAGAGATAAAAAAGTGCCATGTAAGAATGAACCGCACGCATCAATCAGGAATACCTGAGCTTCCATGGCCAACTCTGAATGCTCTAAACTTTGTTAACTGATCAATGTTTGTGTGAATAAAAGCCTTAATCAGATCTGTTTATCATATTACGTGACTCTGTCTCTTCAGAAGACTTGTATTAGGGATCAAACTGGATTAAAGCATTTGATTTAAATGGATTGATTTTTTTTATCTTTATATGAAGCATTCGAGTTTCGTCTGAAGAGACTTTCAATGCAGGGAAAGAAATCTTTCAGATTTTATTAAAACAAAATACCTTCACTTACACTCTTAAAAATGAAAGTTACAAAAACAGCTTTTTGTAGCAATGATATAAAATAACTATTTTTGGTTCCCCCAAAAATATTCCAGTCAACAGAATAAAATATTTTCTAAGAGTGATTTTTCTTTTAAATGAGTAGGTTCCATGTATGTGAACGGTTCTTCATGTATCTATTGAAAACAATATTTAAAGGTATAGTTCACCCAAAAATGAAAATTCTGTCAGTTTGAGTGATTTTGTTCTGTTGAACGCACTAAAAACATATTTTGAAGAATGTTGAAAACCTGTAACCATTGACTTACATAGTAAAAAAAAATGGAAATCAGTAATTACAGGTTTCTGACATTCTTCAAAATATCTTTCTTTGTGTTCAACAGAACAACATCACTCAAACTGGTTTGGAAAATCTCAGGAGTAAGTAAATGATGGCAGTTTTTTATTTTGGGTGAACTATCCCTTTAAGAGTGTCTGCTCCAAAGATGAACAATTTTCATATGAATTTACAAAAACAGGAGGGTGAGAAAACGATAACAGAATTTGAATGTAGAGATGTGTCTTTTTTTTTTTTTTTATGAATCACAACATCTAACACAAACAAGCACCCTGAGTTGTGCGCAATGGTTTTGTAGCATTAAAAAAAGTCAAAATTCCCCAGTGTATAAACTAGCTTCATGCACCAATTATGTTTCTTAAACACAGTAATCAGCTAAAAGTCACTCATTGTTATTGATGGCCGGTGAGGGTTTGCTCCTCATCCCATCAGTGGCGGCCCTCGATGTCTCAGTCACAAACCTCCGAGGAATCCACACCGCTGTCATGATGCGAACATACTCCTTCCGGAAGTTCCTGTTTAGTAGCCCGTAAATGATAGCGTTGAGGCAGCTGTTAAAATAAGCCATAAAGTAGCTTACAACAAACAACCACTCAGGAACGCGTGGAGCCATGACCTCTGGATTGATGGCCACCACCAAACCGATGAGATTGAGCGGAGCCCAGCAGATGGCAAACAAAACAAACACCACAAACATGGTGACAAAGTTGCGCAGGTCGCTGGGCCTGACCCTCGAGCGTTCCTCGCTTTTCACCTTCCTCCTCACCTGGATCACCAGAATCCAAATCCGCAGGTAGCAGAAGGTCACCACAGCGATGGGCACTAGGAAGTGAACTACCACCACCACCACAGTGTAGGAGCTGCTGGCAGTCTGTGTGAAGGTGCAGGAGTAAACGCGAGGGTCGTAACTCAGTGAACCCACAAAGAAATTGGGCAGAATTGCGAGTACGGTAAGAGCCCAGATCAGGGCCACGAGCAGCAGTGTGTTTCGGAAGCTATACAGACGTCCGTAGGCAAAGCTGTGGCAGATGTAGCAGTAGCGGTTGATGGCAATGCCGGTAATGTTGAAGACAGAGCCGATCACACTCAGGCCCATTAGGAAGCCACTGACTTTACACTGCGTTTCCCCCAGAGACCAGCCGTCGTGAAAGATGGCGTACAGCACCAGCGGGTATGGATAGAAAGCCACCACCAGGTCAGCGAAGGCCAGACTGACCACAAATACGTTGCCTGGGAGAAAGAGAGCGAGAGAAAGAGGACTTGTTAATAATTTGATAGCTGCTAGCACAGTTTGATGTCATGGACAGATTGAAAATTACATTTTCATGTGAATAAAAGTATACATGTTTACATTATACTTATAATGTATAATGTAAACATGACTTA
>CAIGQW010034901.1:68532-78568 GCA_903798125.1 Danio choprae
CATATTTTAGTTCAGTATGTTTTTTTTGTTGTTTTCATTTTTACTAGTTTAGGGGTGGCAGATCATTCCACTGTGGCTGAACACCTGATAAAGAAGAGAATACGTATTTTCTTGGGTTTTATGGTAATAATTAATATTTATGTAGTTGAGCATATTGTTTAGTCTCTTTTTTAAGGAAGATACTTGGCAGATTATTGGAAAAAATAAAGAAGTGGAATTAATAGTTTAAAAAGAATTGACGTTTTATGTTGTTGTAAAAACATAAAAGTAAATTATTTTTAGATGAAATGTAAATATTCTGAAACACATTTTTAATGCTAAAACCCAGTCCATAAATTATACAAATTGATTTTCAATGTCAACCTTTTCATTTTTTCTAATTATGTCCATGATTTTTGTGTTTATGTGTTCACATGGCAAGTGGAAAAAGAAAGAGTTTAGCACCATTACAAAGAAACAGCAATTTTTACATTTTCCTGAGCTAATATATATATATTTCTTTTAAAAATGACCAGTACCAGAGGGTTAAAAAGCATCTCTAGACATCAGTGTTTTTTCACTATGCTGAGTGTTGTGTTTTTGTATATGTTTACACAACAAAACTGTACTGAAAACATTAAAGGTTCCTTCGCATTTTTGAAGGAATTTGAAAAGTTTTTTTGAAAGTCTACACTATATTTGGTATAGCATTTGCAGCAATAGTATCTGGATGCAGACTTGGATTTGCAAGCTGAGACTGCATATCTCAGACTTGCAATGTCAGACACAATGCATACTTTTTGGGGGCGATGTGGGGCCTTCCGTAATTTACGGGGCCCTACGCACCTTGCGTAGTGAACGTATTGGGCGGATCAGTACTAAGTATTTCTCACTATTCATTTAAGGTACCGTTTTGTAAGCTTAGCAGCATGTTGATTTAAAACCTGCTGTGCAGTGAGGCCTTGAGAAGTTTCATTTCAGTACATATCCTGCAAGTAAGCAGTAGTTCACTATATTTTGAAACGCAGCCAACGTGAATTCAAATCTTGACCCTCATGTTCTTTTAGCTTAAAGCCAGCATGTCTTGAGGTAAACATGAGCTAGTAGGAAATCCATGAGTGACACTAATAACCTGCCACTTATTTATAGCTAGGCTGAATAAATATAGGCAGATTCAAGGGGGAAATGGGAAGTTGGTGTCACAGACTCTGGATCATTGAATTGCAGTTATTTTTCCCTGTATGAATTGGAAACTGCTTTGTGAAAGGTAATGGGCTGCTTTTCAGTTCTGCTCCACAATCTCCTGTTTTTTTTGGGGGGGGGGGTTGTCAAAGCTAGAGCTCTGCAAAGCTTATTTTTAAGTGAACAAACAAGTGGACTTGTTAACCCTAATATATTACACGACTGCAGGCTTTATTGGGGACGTCTTGCCAATGTGTGCATTACTGCAGGCTTTGCATGTCCTAAGAAATAGAACAAGCTAAACAAACTTTGGTCTAATGCAAATATGATTATGCCTGGATTAGGTAATCGCCCTTTACCTTCTTTTGGTGATTTAAGGACTCAGTGGGATTTCAAAGTGAATTTGTTTGGATAGCTGAGGTTATTTGCAAGCTGGAACATGGCTCCGAGCTAAAAGCCTATCAGACAGGTTCAGTTTCAACAGACAGAGAAAAGCAAAGGACAGAACAAGAAAATCTCAACTAGCCTCAAGCATGCCTTAATCCGCTCAACTCTTTGTTTCAACAAGGTGTGCTTTTTCTTTGTCTGTGAAATTATTCATGATCTAATGATACTTTGGAACAAATATATGTTATGTAATAAGTTACCAGCAAACCAAATTTAGGTTTTCTAGGCTCAGAGCAAAATGGCTTACAATGCAACTTATTCATTTTAATGCAGTATGGCAGATGGGTTTATGGCTATTTAACATTGAGACATTCTTTAAATTTGATACAGTATCTCTGATATAATAGGCTAAATGTTTTTTTATGAGTGAGTCATTGAATATTTAATTCAACCAATTTGTTTAAACACACTGAGCGAGTCATTGAATCTCTGCTCAGAGACAAAACAGTTGTTTGTTTTGTGGCTTTATTTAAAACTAATTTTACTGGTTGAACAAGTTAAAGAGAAGTTGAACAAATAACCAAGTAAACTATACTTGAAGTGGATTGTTTCTTGTCAAAGCTTCAAAGTTTACAGCGTCTCTTTCACAGTTACTGCTGCTAACTTGCATGCTTCAGGTTAAAGTTTAGTTCAGGGTAAAGATTCCAGCGCAAAATGCAGCAGAAAGAATATATTTCAGTGAGAATAACTTTTTATTGTTTATTTTTGTTCAAATACTGTAAATGGTAGATTATGAAGCTACTGTATGTATTTTATGCAGATCTATATGGATAAGACAGCTTAAAAATTATGCACTAGAATCTGTACTTTCACCAACATAAAGGGGTCTCAATGGAAAACATGGAGAGCCCCATTTCATATAACATATACTCACCCATGCACAGATTAGCTTTTCAAAGCTTTGAATCATTTGAACTAATTGGTTCATGAAATAATTCACTGTTTTAAAACACCACATGCTGGCAGCACAGTTTATCACTGGAAACAACTGGTTTACAGATGCAGATGCAGACCAGATGCAGAAACTGATTAGATTTTTTAAACAAATTCTTTACATATTCAATGTTCACAGTCACTATAACTGTATTGCTTAAAAAACATCTGTTGTGTACATAGCTGGCCAAAATGCAAAAAACATTAGCAAATCTATATTCAAGTCGTTCTGTGTTTATTTGAGCAACTAAATTTTATACCATATACACAACACTCATAATTATTATGCAACCAAACATTAAGTTTGAGAAACATAATTAATTCACATCTGAAAACATTTCGTGTTCTGCTTCCACTAACAGCAGTTATAACACCAACATAAGCACATTTTCATTGGACTTCATCTTGAGTTTCCCCAAGCTTTGTTGTTGTCATCTGAAATGTTGGAGAAACTTTTCCCAATTATTGTCTCATGAAACTGACAATTTCCCTATTTAAACTGTCTGAGATGTCTTTTCTCAACATGTCTCAGCAAAAGACAAAAAGAGTGAATGTGCTCTGTAAACATGCCTCTGTTGTCGGTACGTCTCTGAATCTGGCGCATGGTGTTATAAGCTTGTGACATATAGCGGCATCTGTTCCAAAGTGGTGTGTTTAACATCCAGTGTGTGTGTGTGTGTGTGTGTGTGTGTGTGTGTGTGTGTGTGTGTGTGTGTGTGTGTTGGAATATGCGTCTGTCTGGAGGCAAAGCCAGATGTTTTGCGTGGAGATGAGGCCTGGTTAGTGTGTCTAATCTGGGTATTATTCAGTAGACTGTGTGGGTATAATCACCCCTAACTCTCTCATGTCTCCGAGCAGAAACAGGGGAACGATAATCCAGCATCTCTCTTATATAACCAGCCGTCTTTCTGTCAGTCCACTTGTTTTAGAAGTCAAAGCAATTGGTGCTGCTGGAGTGTGGATTCTCTGGTGATTCGGTACGCTTTAGGACGTAAACACCAGTGTTAATTCAGAGGGATTACGAGTAGTTTCATTTGCTTGTAAGTTATTCTTCCTGCACGTTTGATTCGGTTGAAGTCGACTGTGAGACTGACCTTGAAGATCCACTTGTGGTTTGCTCGGGTTTAATTGCTCATCAGTCCTTAGTGGTGGAATGTGATTGGCATCATTTTCAAATCTGAAAATCACAAGAGACCATTGAAAATAGCAGTAATGTGAAGAGGTGGGAAATGCTTCACATTTTAATGCAAGCAGTTTTGAGATGATATTGTGCATTTGCATACTATTCAATCCGATAAAACATTTCTATAATGTGGAGACTTTGCATGAATTCCAATGGAAGCTTGTTTCCATCCCAAAATTAAAAAAAACTAAATGATGATCATAAAAAAAGCTAACTTTTTATGTAACAATTCAGGGTTTTTTTTACCTGCCAAATTTATATCTCACAATCTAAACATTTTGATCTCTATAAACTAAATTTAGAAATTTTAACGAAGATGTGTGGAACTCAGAGAAAATAAAGTTTGATTTAAGAAATTGAAACTCAGAATTGTGAGATGTAAGCTCAAAACTAAGATATAAAATTGAAAACAGAAAAAAAACTGAATTAAAATATAAATTTAGAATCGCATAAAGAAATCTCAAAACGTGGAAAAAATGTCAGATTTGTGAGAATTATATTTTATTGAGAGATTAATTGAGTAAACAAGTAAAAAATGATCTAAAACTAATTCTTTGGAAAAAGATGTCAACTCAGAATGGTGAAAGTCAGAAAAATAGTCAGAATCTGAACTTTGAATGATTTAAATACAGAACTACTATGAGAATTACAAAATTTAAAGTCAATGTGACACAGTATTCTGAAGAAAATAGTCAGAACTATGGGATTAAATGTAAAATTGCTTGCGGAAAAAAAAATCCAAATGAAGCCCTTTTCATTTTTTTATCCTGTGGGAAAAACAGGATTACACAGAGAAATGTATGATAAAAATAAATTAAATAAAAAAATAAAACTACACACATCAACAAGATGCAGGTTGTCTGTACTAATGTGTGCAAATGAGATTGCACAATTTCATTCAAATTAGCCACTTAATTTTCAAAACATAATGCAGTTATGAATTGCCACGACAGACTGTTTAATGCGACACTGTGTAAATGCATGTAACCTATGCATTGGCCATGTAACCTATTTCTCTAACCCCCGATATGCATTAAACATACTCAGAGTTGAAGTAATTTACTAAATCTATGCAAATTATTTTCACTGTGCATTTGAAGTGCACTTTCAAACATGGAAAAAAACCAAAGTGCTCGCGCTCACCGATACACCCACAACATAAAAGCAGAGAAACGGATGATGTTTACAAGACCCCCTCTCTGATGAATCCAGCCTATTCTTGGAGATGTCACCACACAACAAAGAAAAAAAGGCCCAGAAATGAAAGCGTCATTATGTTTCGATCATATAAGCTGAATTCTTGGAACACTGCCAGTAAACAAGCTTTGGATCATGCAATCGGATTGCGTCGTCTTCTGTGTAGTTGTCTCTGCAAAAGAACAAATAATGCATTTGGAAATTCTATAGTGTCTTAAATTGTTTGCCTTCAGCAGGAGTGTTCTTTTGTGCGCTTCTTCCACAAGTAATGGAACAAACAATGATGTAACTATCAAAAACTGGAACACTGTGCATAACACTGCAACTGTACTCCTGTAGAAGGAGTGCAAAGTCTTGTTTTCCTTCATATGGCAATAATTTCTGTCGAGCCATTCAATTAAGTGTCAAACATGCACTGAAAAAAATTGTCTGCAAAATTGTTGCAAATAATTTATATGTGTTGAACTTAAACAAATTAAATTTAGTAACTTCATTCGTTTGTTTAAATTTAGCCCACATAAATTGTTTACAACATAATTTTTTTTTTGTAAATCCAAGGAATCAACTTTAAATAATTTTTTTCAGTGTGGGAGATTTTAAAAGGAGCAGAAATTGCCATCAGTTGTAAATCACATAAATTTGCATAAAAAAATTGGGAGTGAAGAGCTTTTCACAGAAAACAGATGCTTCTCTCCTAGAGGAATTACATAAACATTACTTGATCAAATAGACATAACAATATTATAAGAGGAAACATCTTTACTATTCTCAGTATGTACAACGCATCTGTTATGCATTATTCCTATTATTTTACACTACACAATGTGTTTTAGTCATACATACAACATAAGTCTTACACATGACATGGACAACATTAACATGTATGAGCACAATACAGACCACCAGAACCTCCGACCCACACAGTCATCTTGAAAACTGAAATGAAAAGAATAAGATTTATTGCTTTAATAAAATATTCTCCAGTTAAAAGATCATTCTTAACTAAATATAAAACCAAAATAAAAATGTTTGTGTGTTTTTTTCTATTCATTAACATTCTTTGTAAAATTATTCTACAAAGATGCTATAAAAAACAATAGTAAAAAGAATTATGACATAATAAAATTCACAAGTATTCATGATCATTAGTATTAAAAATATCTAAACAAGATTTATGTCATGGCTTCAAAAACAGTCCTGCACTGCCAATTTCAGTCAGATTTTTACAGTCTGACTGTTTATATTCTATGGGCAATTGCGAAAACATACAATGAAACATCAAGTTAAAAATCATATATTCCTATTTGTAGCTTGGTAGACTAAGGATGTGTTCACACTTGTACAGTGGTTCTGTTTTTTTTTGGTTCATTTGTTCTGGAGCAAAAAAAAGCAAACATTTAGTTCTGGTTCACTTTGAGTTCACACTTTTAAGACCAACCCTATAGATAAATATATAAATACATTTTATGTGACAACATTTTTGGTTTTTGGTCTTGTTACATTCGAACCACAGCACACTTTGTTTGGTGCGAATTCACAGGTATTTTGGACTCAGAGGATGATAGTGTTTACACTTAGGTTATTCCAATAAGTCGCTTTAACAGACTAATGGAGCCAGAGTAAACTTTCACCACACAAAAACTCACAAGTGTAAAGCCTAAACGATAAAAAGCACTTAAAGTGATTTTTATGAGTGCCACTTTATAAATTACAACATGTTCAAAATGCCTGTATGCTCTACAACATAACGTACGCATTAATCATTCATCACAGATGTTAGCATACCCTCATGACAGTTTTGTGGTGATTTAAGTGTTGCTCCTAAATTAAAGAATATTCACAAAAAACGAAGCAGAAAGAGCCAAACACAGTAAGATGCCAGATGTGCAATGAGTGATTAATATGTAGTTACTGTGTGCATTACTGACAAGACACAAAAAGAGCACAAGAATACATAAACAGCTTTTCATTTGAGCTAAACGCACCTGTGCGCTTTCAGTCCTGGAATCATTTTGAGTACACACATTACCAGATCCATAGAAACCTAGTCTTCGATAAAACTGTAATTAAACAGACTTGTTTTCTCCACGGCTTCTACGCAGGAATATAAACAGTTTTCTCTCTTCATCATCTGTCATAGCAAAACATTGGCAGTCCAAGGGCATACTTAAATATTTATTTGAAAGATTTTAGGCCCAACCATTGTCCATAACAATATTCAAAGGCCTGAAAATATATAATTGTTTTTATATAATTCAATGGACAAGGAATAAGGATAAGTATTTTACAAATATATATATTTACTATATTTCTATGTGATAAATGTAATATTTATTCAAGTCTAGAAAGTATACTTTTAAAATTGCCTCTCATATCCATGTTTTCAAAGACTCAATTCTACCTCTATAATTAAAAATAACATATCTAAATAAATACAAAAAGCTTGTTGAGGGGTGGGTCAACAAAATCAGCAATATTTAGATTTGAATATTTTAGATTATTTTAATGCTAAGTTTAAACCATTTTGAGGCCCCTTGTAAGTTTACTGTAGCCTTCTTGGTTGAGAAACAACCCTGTATACAGATTCTATCAATAACATATGTGGTTTCACAAACACAGTAGCATATCAACACAAACCCGGCTTTTTCAATGCATACGTGGGAAAGTATGTGTTAAAACTATGCATGTTCTCACCCCCAAAAATGTACCCACCATCACATTTTGCCAAACCTTTATGAGTTTTTCTTTAGTGTAACAAAAAAGAAAATACTCATAAACATTACTTAATATATCTTCTTTGGGTGCAGGTTTGGCACAACATGATGGTGAGTAAATGATGATAATTTTTATTTTTGGGTGAACAATCGCTCACATGAAGAAGAGTCACTAATTAATACTATGACTGAAGCCCAAAGTATACTTTTTTAGTGTAAACTAGGGTATGTGTACAATGTGCATCAGAACAATGCACACATACTCTGCACGCAGCACAATCTTTTCTATGCAAGTTTACAATATATTGGCAGTTCACACAGGCCCTTTGAGTTTTTCTCAACTGCTTAGTTTGTATACAACACTGAACCGAGCTGTACAAAATAAAACAACAACAAACAAAAAAACAAGGCTTCTTTGTTGATAGACAAATATGTTCTCATGTTTCTCATATTTCCGGGAAATTATTGTGCATTTCTCAGTGTGCTTTACACACACTCTTTCCTCTCTACATGTATCAGACACTTTCCTACAAACTCGGATAAAAGGACTCAGTAGTAATAACAACAATATATATAAGTCTAAACTTAGATTTGTCATGGCATCTATATACTGCTGTACTCTGGTGATTTGAAGTGCTCCTTTTATCCTCACGTTTTGCTTTGAATGACAGCATCTGCTAAATGGATAAAAGTATGATGTTAAGCACCTGTGTGAGAGGATTAACATTTTTCTACAATTCATAAAAACATATGACATAATACATTTTCAGATACTTAAATTTGAACAGATTGGATTTTTTTTTTCCACAAAAGCACTACAAACCTCAGTTTCTAGTGTGCCTCTAGAATGTAGAAGTGAGAGAAATGAGGTTTAATCACTCAGCTCCTACTAAATGTCCTCTGTTACTCAAGATTCAAGATTCAAACCAGCACTTCTAGCATGGGAAGTAGGTACTCCAACAAGAAAACAAAAAAAAAACTCTTCAGGCCAGGAGAGTAATGTTTACTTGCACTGTTCATACTAGCTGGTCACCATTACTTTTACCACTCTAAACATCGCTCATTTGGGGTCATAGTGAAAAAGTCACTTCTTTGGTGTTACTTGCACCATTCCAAGCAGGATGTAAACATGTGAATCTACATGGGAAGTATGTACTCCAACAAGGATGCTAGAAACTTTAGTGCATCTCATAAGACAAGGGGAGTGAGGTTTACTTGCACAACTCCCACTAGCTTTCCTATGTTACACTCTCCCATGCTAAACTGGTCTCCATACACCCCCCCTCCCACCCCCCAAGGCCTCTATACAATCCGGGTCACGGCACCAATGTAACCCATTTCACTTTACTCAGCAAGATTTGATCCTCTAACATCAGTTGCTAGTGCAGCTCTTGAGACCAGGGGAGTAAGCTTTACTCACACAGTTCCTACTATTTGGCATCTGTCACACATGTGCATACAGTTAAAAAAAAAGACGTATACTTTGGGCTTAAGGATACAATGTTTCCATTCCCAACAGATCAGCACACATCTTTGACGTCAGTAGCATGATCAAAAGTATCGAGTAAAATTAAGCACTTTTTGTCCAGTTAATGGTCAATAATAATCTCTTATGTTGGACAGAGATGTCTTTGGGCTCTGACTGCGCAAACGGGCCCGAAGCGAAATCCTGCCCAGTCTGTCGATCTCCTGTTGGCTACCGAAGGTGTGAGTGTCCTCCCAGACACGCGGACGCTCTTCCCAGGCTAGTAGAGGAGGGTGAGAAAGCAAGTATTGGCTGGAGTGATGGTAGTCAGGCCTAGATCGTCCTTCACTAAAATCCAGCGGGTGAATAGTAGAGGCGGTTTCGTAATGAGCTGGATCACGATATTCTTCATAAACAGGTGAACCGTTATCATCCAGAGTTAAAGACGTGCGGAAATCTCTCTGGCCATGGTAGCGTCGTAATGGGTAGCCAGTCTGCAGTGATAGAGTGCTGCCGTCCAGTCGAACGCTGCCGCCCAGACGGGTTGGTGTGCCACCTAGCCGTGTGGGGGTCAGTGGAGGTGGTGGAGCAGGGAGTGGTGGAGGTGGTGGTGTTGGGGTTTGGTCTCGAGGCGGTGATTCCAAGCCTGGGAGAGAGGTGTCAAGCCACTCTGAAGTTTGCCATTGATAAGCTGGAAAATTATAATTATTAATGAGACTAATTATTATCATCATCACAATTTGCATTGTTCACAGAAATGTTACAATTATTTAAAAAAATTAAAAAATACAAAAATTACAAATACTATTACTACTAACAATGGTGATAAAATAACAACAGTTGAAGAACAACTCTGCTACTATTACTGAAGAAATAATGATGACAATAAACAATACCATTCAAAGGTTTGTAGTCAGTTCTTTTTTCATTTCATAT